>APFE030807881.1:0-25038 GCA_000404065.3 Pinus taeda
CCAACACTAAGAATTGCATGACAAAGCAAAACAACGTTTTTGTTGGCAACAATGTCACCTTTGTCCCAGCTCACGATCCCACTGAGGGAGAGGTGAGATCAGAGGTGCTTGATCGCCTTTTTCTGGAGATATTCCCTGTTACTAATCTATCAACTAAATCTGAGCATGCAAAATCCTATCTGATCATTAACCATGACCTATGTAATTAGCAAGGTGTTAATCTACTAAACAGAAATTATTTTGCAAAGACATAAAAATAAATAACAATACATGAAGGAGGCCTTGGCTCTTAGGTTGGGCCCAACCCCAAGAGTTACAAACTTCTATAAGAAACTCAGAGATTATGCCAAATAGAACTACTTTTCATTATCCAAAAATAATCATCACAAGAAATTTATACAGCAGCAACTACAAGAAAACGAGTTGAGAAAATGACAACACTCTAGTGCAAAAATACAACAGTTCCCAAAAGTAAACTATGAAGGCTGAGACCTTCTTATTTATACACTACGAGGGGCCTAGTAGTGCTCCTAAATTCAAGGGACTCGACTATTCCAACTGCAGCAAACAGTCACTCTTCCCAAAGATGCTTGGCTGCCTTTAGGATTCGTTTTGGTGGCCTGTTGAGTTCGGAGTTAAGGGTGGAGGTTTCGGGGAAGGCCATTTAATGCCAGAGACAACCCCCCTACGAATCCTTACCTCAAGCTTGGTTGTCACCTGTCCCATGAATGCTTGGTTTTGCTACAAAACGTGTCCAAAAAACCTGAAATAACCACGTATTAGCCTCCCTAGTAGAGTGACCACCCTTATTCGTTCAAACAACATAAACATACTAAAAAAACATTCATAATCTATGAAAAATGGAGGATTGAACAAGGACAATTAGGCAAAATGAGCCTAATAAGTTACCCAATTCGGGGCTCATCATCACCCCCTACTAAATGGGTTGCTCATCCTCTGAGCAACTAGTCCAACTCATCGTCCTGGATAGCCTTGACTGCCTCCCTCACATCCCAGGCCTCTGAAGTGATATCCTCTTCACGGTCATGAAATCCTGCTTTGCTTTCCACTTCTTCCCACTGCTTTTGTTGCTCCTCTTCTCTGACTCCCTCTAACAACCCCAAAAGCAATGAAGGACTGAATTTGAGGCCGATCCAGCTGGCCTAAAGATTCTGCATGGACTGTTTGTAGAGAGGCACTCTTGCCAAGGCCTCCCTCATCCTTGTGGGGGTGTGGTATTCTCTAATCTTTAGGATGTGGGACATTGAATTCCACCTTCGGGAGCAAGCATGAACATAGTTATCCCCTAGCAGTCTCTCCATGTCCTCAAAATGGGCTATGGTATGGGCTTGTCGTCCCATTTAATCTGGTAGGGCCTGAGGGGTCATTGGCCAAGTGCTGGTGGGAAGATATCAATGCTAAAGGATCCTCCAATTCTGCTCTAATCAATAGTGGCTCATGTAGCTCTCTGTTCATAATGTTTTGGACCTCTGCTGCTCTCTTCTCTTCATGATTTAGCCAAGAGGCCATGGCCATGAGTTGTACGTCTCCTACCGCAATGTTAGGGTCCCACGAGTTCATGTTTGGAAGGGCCAAGTTGTGTAGGTAAAACTCTGATAGCTTGGCCTTGTCTTCGAATGAGCTACTGTCACATAGAGCCATGAATTGAGAGTAATTTTGAAATGGAATGATACCTCTCTATGCTAAAGTGTTGATCTAAAACTGCAACCACTGATCCTTGAGGTATAGGGTGTAGGATTTGGTCGGCTGCCTACACTTCAGAGCTTCCATCGCCCAATTGGCCATGTAGGCCAGTTGGGAATCCTTTTCTTGCACCTGATGTTTCAAAGACTGTATCTCCAGGGCTGCTTGCAATTCTTTTTCCTGTAGCAGTCGATTCAGTGTCTCAATTTCAGCCTGCATCCCTTCCCTTCTCTGTTGTTCATTAGGTGTTTCATTGGTTGTTGTGGCCTCATCCTGTTGTTGTTGTCTGCCCAAGGTGTGGGGCCTATCTTCCATAAGGTGTCCCTGTAACTGTAGCTGCTGTTTGAGCAGCTCATTTTCTTCCTGGAGCTTGGCTCGCTGGCTGCTTTCTACATGTCGTACCAAAGCCAACTCTTTCCTTGCCTCTTTGAGTTGTTCCTCTAAGGGACCTATATCTACCACACCCTTGGACTTGGCGATTTTCATCCATGTGTGGGTCCTCACTCTCTCTTCCTCCAGTGCAAAGAAGAGTGGCACTGCAAATTATTGGGGAATTATCCTTCCCGCCTCTAGCAAGTTGTAGTAAGAGCCTAGGTTGGGATGGGGGCTTGGTTCCTCTATTTTCTCAGTCTTTTCCTCCTCCTGGGATGATGTAGCTGCCTTCTCTTCTAACTCTTCGGTCTCCTTTAGCCTAGCCAATGTATCCTGTAGAATTGTCTCAGCATCCTGTAGAGAGGCCTTTGTGTCCAACATTTTCATTCTTTCTCTCCAAGTAGATGTCTTCAGGCTCCCCCATTCATAAGTGATGGATGCCTTGGAGGGAGACCTATCTTTTTGTGTAGCTGGGGTGTCTACAATCATGATTGGTTCTCTTGACGTTGGCTGGGGTCTGCCAGTCTTTATCCTCATGCTCCTTCTAGCCTTAAAATACATAGAAGGATCCATTTTTCTCTTCCCTTTTTGCTTTGGGGTTGTGCTTGAGGCAGCCAACACTACTGCTACCTCCCTGGCCAAGATCTGGGGTGATTTATCCTTTTTCTTCTCTGCCTCCATACTTCCTGTAGAAAGTCCTGTGCTGACTGTTTCTAGCTTCCTATAGAAACGGTTTTCTAGCTTCCTGTATAAACGCTTTTCACTGTTTTGGCCTGCTTGGCTAGGGGTGCCTTCTCTTTCAATTTTGTCGTGGTTGCCTTGGGTGTGCCCTCACTTGCTTGGACTTTTTCGGTCCTCTCTGCCCTGATTTGCAATCGTTTCTCCGTTGGTGTTTGTGCCTTTATTCCATCCACAATTTTGGGCTCCGCAGCTTGGCCTTTCTCTTGTGTCCCTTCTTGTTCTTTCTGTGGTGGTCTGTCATGGGTTCCCTTACCCTTGGCTTTCTTTTCTACTTCAAGGTGTTTCCCTTCTTCACTATTGGATGAGGTGAGTTCCTCGGCTAGAATTCTTATATCATCATCTTTGGACATATTGTAGAAAATTTCCCAGGAGAGGAGGACAGTGCAGGTATGGAGGCCATCCTCTACTAGAAGCTTGATGAGCCCATGACGGGCTAGCTGATCTGGTGTCCCTTCCTTCAGTTTTGTGCCACATTCAATCAATTATTGCAAGAGAAAATAGGGGATGCTTAACTTCTGCTCCGGGGGTAGATCCAACCCATGTCTTAGTTCTTTTAGCAACTGGAAATGATAGCCATAAACAATACTGAACCGCCCCTCACAGGTGATGTATTTCATAATCTGGAGACTGGCTTCACTCCACAGAGGATGTAAACTGGCCCTCCTTACCCCATTCTTATCTTCTAAAAACTATTCCTCATGTAGGAAAGAATTCTTTCTTGGCTTTTTGGGGTAGTCCTCTCTCCTCTTTGCTCCAGGGTATCCCCAATGGCAGGTCAGTCACTCGACTAATGAATTCAAGGGTTAGCTTTAAGGTCAACCCTTTGAAATTCACAGTGGCCAGTGTCTTTGATTTAGGTTGCAGAGACAGCAAGAATTCTTCCATTATTGCATCGTCATGTCCCTGAATTTTGTCACAAAATGCCATCGAGTTGGCACGGGTGAAGAGGTCCACTACTGCGGGGTGTTCACACAAATTTTTTGGAATCCACGGGTTCATTCCTGATAAACCCTCCTGGCATTGTGAGAGTACTCTGTTTTGGCTTGTGCTCTGATCAGAAAGGGGTATTCTGTTTATGGTTTCCTCCCCTGAACTTTGAAGACAGTATCCCTCAGGTGTTTATATTTCACTTTGCACCAATTCCCTGGTTATAATGTTATTGGCCCAAAACTCGACTGTCAAAAGGGAATTAGACTCCCACAGATAGAGTGCAGAGGTTAATTTTCGTTACAACGGTTTATCGTTTCTATAGGAGGAATTTCTTAACAGGAACCGTGGAGGAGAATTTGACGGAGAACCAACTGAAAAATTCCATGTATCACACAGGCAAACTACTGTTCTTGACCCACAGGCAGACTTGCTTTTAATTCTCCTACTCCAAACAGTTTATTTCACCACCTTTCGAAATATCATGCATGGGAATGGTGTTTTCGAGCCTACCTCTCTTTGAACTCCAATTTTGACGCAGGCAATCCAGATTTTTCTGCTCTGGGAGGCTATGCCATGTTTCCTGTAGAGCTCCTTCGTATAGAGAGCTTTACCGGGTACTGCAGGACGTCACAGTGCTTCTGAACAAGCCTGGAACATAGGAGGATTTTGAAACGTGCTGAGAAGCTCGTGCTAACAAACTGCAGAGGAGGACACGTACTTTGCTCAAAGCGGTTGCAAGTGTAAATGACAGTGGTTCATCGTGAGTTCTTGGCCGAGAAATTTCAAATTACAGATCAATTCCTAGTGAGGGGGTGAGGTGTCCAAGCCAATCTGTTAGCCAACGTCACGGCCATTATTCTCCTACGTGTCTCTGGCCGCCATTACTTCCCCTCTACCATTAACTTCCACTACCATTGTTAGTCCACCGATTTCCTGATTGGACACTTCCCACATGTCGGCTGCACATCTCTTTGGCATAACCGAGCTCATTCAGATCCCACCAAGTCATTCGACTGACTGTGGGTGGCCAGTTGACTGGCCACCGAATTCGTTCAATCCGCACCATTTCACAGACATGCAGTATTCAGAGTATATTCTATGCAATTTGATGAATAAGGTTAGACACTTACCTGTGTGGCCGTGGACATGTTCTTCAGGCTTCGGGACATAGAATGATGGCTTTGCTCACTATTGCTTCATGCACAAGCACTGGAACTCCTTCTTTCATTGGATGATGTTGTATGCACAGCTTCGGGACCCGATCCTCTAGCCGTAAACGCTGCATGCACAGGCTTCGTCTGATTTCAGCTGTTGAGGAGGTGTTCACGTTCGATCGGAGCTTGTTACATGTTCCTCGTGTCGATTTCAGCTGCTATTGACTCCATAATATGTACTCTAGACAGATCAGCTACTACAAGATTCCTGTAGGACATCCTATAGCTGCTTCTCCTCCTGGGATGCAGGCTCAACAAGCAGGGCTACATTCACTGATGAAGAGTCTAAGTGGAGCTTGAACGGGTAGAGTGTGCGAGCCTTTCTTGCTTGATTTTTTTACTTGAAATTTTCCTCTTTTTCTTTGCTGTCAACCTGAGGAAAACAGGGTTTCTGAAATGACTGTGTAGGAACACATGACCAGGTGGGTGATAGAGGTGTCAAGAGATGGAATAGGGTGCCACATGGTGTTGGATTGGATAGAGGTGTGGCCTCAGGTCTAACAAACTGATCCCAACCATCAGATTCCCTCTCAAACCTGAATTTGAATCGTCTGAAAGTTCTAAAGGATGTTTCCTGTAGAAATTCAGGACTTCCTATAGAAAATCCTATAGCTTCCTGTAGAAAAGCTTGTAGCTTCCTGTAGAAAGCCCAGAACTTCCTATAGAAGGCCCAATCTCAACCTGAATGTGACCAAATCCTAGGAGAGGTGAGTGGCCATGGAGGGGGTGTCTGAAGGGGTGTCCTTGAGCCTGGTACAGACCCCTGTCCTCATTTTGCGCGCCCTCTTTTCTTGCAATGTAGGATGTCCTGCAACCTACAATTACTTCACAGAGAATAGTTATGTTTTCTTTTGTTTTTTTTTAATGAGACAATGAGGGCACCTCAAAGAGGTTTTCACCCTCACTGTCTGCCCTGGGCACCTCAAAGAGGTTTTCACTTAAGGATCTTTTTATTCCACATTTTTTTATTTCTCTAGGGACAACTCGAGCGCCTCCATGAGGTTTTCACCCTCACTGTCTGCCCTCGGCGCCTCAGAAAGGTTTTCACCCAAGGTTTCAATGAACTCCTGCCTCGAAAGAGGTTTCCTGTAGATCTTCAACTGATGCCCATTGACAAGCATGGGGATGGCTTCTTCATAAATGGTTCGGATAAGGATTGAACCATTGTCATTACACTTCTCCACTGCATATGGTCCTAGCCATCTTGTCCTCAGCTTTCCTTTGAAATCCTTGTATCTTGAGTCATATAGCAGCGCCCAATCTCTCGGCTAGAATTGCTTTTCATTAAGGTGTCGGTCATGCCATATCTTCCTCTAAAGTTGGACTACTTCTGAGTGGAGGAGGGCCTGCATTCTTTGTTCATCTAATCCATTCAGTTGCAATAATCTTTCACGTTGGGCATGGCTGAGATCTAGGTCCAGCTGAGCTACCACCCTCAATGTGTTATACTCGAACTCTATGGACAGCAAAGCTTTCTTCCCATAGACCAGCTCATAAGGTGTGGAACCGATTGTAGTTATCCAAGTGATGTTGTAGGCCCAGGTGGCCTGAACCAGGTAATCTACCCAATCCTTTCTGTTGCTGCTCACCACCTTAGTCAAGATCCCTTCCAACGCTCTGTTAGTGACTTCCACCTGTCCATTTTCTTGGGGATGATATGGGGTGTAAGTCTTGTGCTTGATCTTGTGATGAGCGAGCAAATCTTCAATTAGGTTGGAGGTGAACTGGCTTCCTTGATCGGTGACCAACTCTCTTGGGTAGCCAAACTTGTAGAAGATGTTTTCTCTTAAGAACTCAGCCACTTTCTCTTCTGTCACTATGTTGATTGCCTTTGTTTCTGTCTACTTTGTCAGGTAGTCAGTGCACACAATGATGTAAGACCTTTTCTTTGAAGGAGGGTTGATAGGTCCCACGAAATCCATGCCCCACTTCTCAAATGGCTCGAAAGTCACTTGAGGTTGGAGGGGCATTTCATCCCTTGGAGTAGGTTTCCCTATCCTCTGACATTGGTCACACTGACTAATGTATCTTCTGACATCTTGATGAAGAGTAGGCCAATAGCAGCCAGCCTGTAGAATTTTGAAGGTGGTCCATTTTGCTGCAAAGTGGCCTCTACATGGTCCATTATGACAGGTTAGGAGGATGTCAAAGACTTCTTCTTCCCTAACACAACACCTCAATATCTGATCTGGGCCGAGTTTAAACAGGTTGCCCCCAATCCAAGTGAATGGGGCACTCTTCCTCACGATTCTGCTCTTCTCCTTTGAGGACAGATGCGAAGGGAACTGTGCTGAGACCAAGTAGTTTGCTATATCAGCAAACCATGGAGAGAGTACTGAGATAGCAAACAATTTTTCATCCGACATCTGGTCATCCACTGTCCCTTCCACCTGCAGGCAAATCCAATCTAGATAGGAAGTCAGTAACAACATTTTCCTTACCTAGCTTGTCAACAATAGTCAAATCAAATTGCTGCAACAAAAGTAACCATCTAATGATATGAGCATTCACATCAGGTTTATTCATTAAATATCTAATCGCAGCATGATCAGTGTATACAAATGTTTGATAACCAGTGATGTAGTGTCTGAACTTGTTTAAGGAATGGACTATGGCCAGGAACTCTTTCTCGGTTACCGTATAGTTCATCTATGCCTTGGATAGGTTTTTGCTAAAAAAGTATATGGCATATGGCAATTTCTCCTCAACTTGTCCAAAGGCTGCTCCTATGGCTTTGTTCGAGGCATTAGTGTGGATGTGGAAAGGTAGGGCCCAGTTTAGACCTCTCAAGATCAGGGTGGATACTAGCTTACCTTTCAACTCATCTAGAGCCCCTTGGCAGTCATTAGTCCATTTAATTCGACATCTTTTCCTAAGAGGCTAAACAATGTTGAGGCTAGCTTACTGAAATCTTTGATGAATATTCTATAATATCCGGCCAAGCCTAGAAAACTCCAAACATCTCTCGCCTTTTGAGGAGGTGGAACCTTTTGGATGATAGAGATTTTGTTAGGATCCACCTACAATCCTTGCTGAGAAATGGTATGACCTAGCACGGTCCCTTCAGTCATTAGGAATTCACATTTTTTAGGACTGAGGGATAGGTTCATCTCAATGCACTTGTTTAAAACTTTTCCCAAGTTGGACAAGGCATCTTGGAAGTTAGACCCATAAGGAGTAAAGTCATCCATATAGATTTCCACCGAATCATGAACCAGCTCAGCAAATATTCTCAATACTACTCTCTGGAAAGTGGCACGAGCGTTGCATAGCCCAAAGGGAAGGACTCGGTAGGAAAAGGTACCCCATGGACAAGTCAAGGTGGTCTTATCATAGTCTTCCGGGCTTTTTTGGATCTGATTATACCCGCTAAACCCATCTAGGAAAGAAAAGAACTTCTTCCCTGCTAGTCCACCCAAGACTTGATCTATGAAAGGCAAAGGGAAATGGCCTTCCTTGATGGCCTTGTTAAGTTCCCGGTAATCTACACAGATTCTCCACTTCCTGTTCTTCTTGGGCACAAGCACCAGAGGTGAAACTCACTCACTATCGGAGATGGGGTAGATGAATCCTGCATCCAATAACTTTTGCAATTCCTCTTTGACAATATCTTTTAGGGCTAGATTCATTCTCCTCTAAGGCTACCTAACCGGTTTACAATCCTCTTTAATGTAAATATGATGGGTATAGACCAAAGGATGGACTCCTTTCATTTCCTTATAACTCCAGGCAAAAGCCTCCAAATGGCGGTTCAACATGCTACACAACTCCTTCTCCTGGGAGGGAGATAAGGACAAGTTGATATTTAAGGTTCTTTCAGGGCCAAATTCCACACTCTTAACTCTAGGAGAGGTCGGATCAGTCACACAGAGGTCCACTAGATCACTAGCTTGGGTAGCTTCCACCAACTCTTCTAATGACAGTGCACTAGGAGGCGGATTTTGAATCAAATTCTCAATCAAGTCATCCTCGGTTTGAGGGCTTCCCCTGGTGGCTTCTATGGTGCACAAAGGTGTAGAGTAGACCTCATCCTCATCTCCCTCTTCCAACCAGAGTGGTAAGTCATGTTCTAGCAGTGGTTGGGTAGGAGGATAAAGGACTAGCTGCTTAGACATAGGCCCATTCTTAATGGTCATGCTTCCAGCTCGACAACTGATGTAAGCATCCGCAGTAGCTAACCAAGGCCTTCCCAAGATGAGGGGGTATCCAGTATGTTTAGCCTTTGGCTGAAGGACCAAGAAGTCAGCAGGGTACTCCCAAGAGTCAACAGAGACGAGGACATCTTCCATAATCCCTTCGGGAGTCACGGTGGAGCAGTCTGCTAACTGCAGTATTGTTGAGGTCTTCCTTAGGGAACTCTAAAGGTTGAGTTTAAGCATACTGTCCTTGGTCATCACATTAATTGCAGCCTCTATATCAATCAAGGTATGGGGGATTATGGTGCCATTGATGTGGTCATCAACTACAGGACTCCCAGGGTCCAAATATTTTGGACAGATTACTTGCCCCAACATCAGATCGGATAGTTGTCCTATGACATTGATAGTCGGGGCATCTCTCTTGCGCCTGCTTGGGTGCCTAAAAAACTTCTCCTTGATAAATTTGTTGTATATTGGTACATCTTTTATGGCCCAGAGAAGTGATATTTTCACACACAATTGCTTGAGTTCTCCCATAAGTTCAGTCTCCTCTAGGTTTGGTTGCGTGGTTACTGTTAGTCGCTCAGAAAAGGGTGGAATGGCTTTGGGTTCACTTCCCTATTTCTCTTCCTCCTCCTCTAGGGGAGGAGGTTGGTGTTCTGGAAGGACCTTCCTAGATCGCAGGTTGATCTCTTGGATATCCACAACATAGGTAGGGCATGTTGTTTCCCCAATATATACTTGTTGGGCCTATCTGTTGTGGGAGTTTGGGTTCGGTTGAGCAGACATCTGGGGTTGTCTTGGAGGAGCAGGAGGTATTGGTTGTGGTTGAGCCAGTGGTGGAGGTAGAATGGTGGGAGGATAGTTGTATTGGGGCCTCCACCCCAGTTGAGGTGCATTCCACTGAGGTTGTGGCTAGACATGAGAGTGAAACGAATGAGCAGTAGGTTGAGTATGGTATTGAGATGGATAAGACCACGGAGGAGGTGCGGATCAGGAAGGATGATTAGGGGGACCCCAAGAAGGTATATGAGCAGATTGGTTGGGGTTATAATAAGCTTGGGATGTCCCTTGCATCCCCTGCTGGTAAGGTCTGAGCCCATGTGGCCTCCTTTGGTTGAGAAAGTAGAGAGGTTCAGTAGTCGCCTCAGTCCCCAGGTACATGGCTTTAAATCCAGGCAAGGTTGGGCATTGGTTGGTGGGGTGGTCTTCCTCACAAACGAAACACACCTCTACTGAGTGCAATGGACACTCATTCTTAGGGTGCTTCCTCGTACATATTTTGTTGAATTCAGAAGGTATCAAGTTGCATGGCAATGGTCTGTCTCATCTCACTTTTGAGGTCTTCCATTTGATTAGCAAACTCATGCTTGGAGAAGGTGCTACTAGATGAAAGTGGATTCTCCCTTCCTCTTTTCCTGGCTGCCCTGGAATGGTTTCTAAACACAGTATTTATGTCCTCATAGGGTAGTTGGTATATGTCTCCTCCGGCTAGCAAGTGAAGGGTATCTAGCAGGTCTTCAGGGACTCCTCGGAGCAGAACCAGCTTCAGAGATTCAGGGTCAAGGGTGCACCTGGCACTTTTATAACTAATCTAGAACCTTTCCTTGTAGTCTTCTAAAGACTCATCATTTCCCATGGTCATCCGAAAGATTTCTCCCTTTGTTTCCTTTGACCTACAGTAGTCCTGGTATTTGTTGTTAAAGGCTTGCTGCATCTGAGCCCAAGTAGTGATACTATTTCCCAGTAACCCCATGAACCAGCGGAGTATTGCATCCCTGAGGGTAGAAGGAAAGAGTTTCAACTTTTTCTCGTCCTCAGCATAGTCATAAGTTCGACAAAGGACAACAAACTCAAACAGGAAGGTATCAGGGTCTTCAGTGGTCAATCCATGGAAGTGAGGTAAGTCTTAGGGACTTATGTTTTTCATTTTCATGTCCCCATTGGACTCTCAGATGGGAAAAGCACCTTCTATTCTCTCATTATCTCCCATACCATTTCTGCGTTCAACCATGGTCTCAAGAGGGATTTTCTCTTGCTCTTCTTCTGTTATAGGATCTTCGTATATCTCAAGAGGTTCACCTATAGATTCTTCTGGATCACAGCCACCAAAGAAGAGAGAAGGGTGACTCTGTGATGTGGTGGCAGTGTTGGGTAAGAATTTTCCGGTATTGTCTCTATTCCTATGAGGCATGAAATAAAATATTTTTGGCTACTTTTGTTTTTTTCTATTTGTACCTACAAAACTGAAAATAGATTGAATTGTAACTATCTAAAATTTATCTTGCTAAAATGAAAATGTGGAATTGAAATGAAAGAAGGAAAGAACTAATCTATTTTGCTGAATTGAAATTGCAGGAATGAAATGCTAGGATACGCTTGAAAAATTGAAATGCTACTCTACGCTTGCAGAATTGAAATGCTAGTCTAGGAAAGTAGGAAATGTCTAGTCTACTTTTGCGGAAATGAAATTGCAGAATGGAAATGAAATAAACTACTTGGCAGAAGGTTGTAGAAGAAAATAGAATAAAAGTAGCAATCACGAATACTCTGACGCTTCCCCACCAATGGCGCCAAAAAGAGTGGTGAGCTCCAGTATTGCAGCAACAATGTTGCAACTCCTGGGACTCCCTTCTTTACTTTTATCAACCCGATAGTTCGTAACAAACTTGGAAACGACGGTGCTGTATGCACAAGTACTAGCTCTTGCCGCAGCTGTCACTTGGTCAGCTGGCACAAGTTTGCTAGGGGCTCAAGCCAACTTCTATGAGCTTTGAGAAGAATCTCTTTAACTGATGGATGGAAGCTAACTCGAAGGAAGCTAATCTATTTGCAGAAGGAAACTGAAAGGCTGAAAGCAAATGCAAACCCTAGCAAACCCTAATTTTACCACCTAGCTCTACTGATGCAAGAAAGAGGATGCAAGCTATTGGGAGAGATGCCATTGACTTCTAAGAAGATGAAATGCATGTATCTAAGCTATGTCTACAACAAAATCTGAAAGAACCATCTTTTTGTATTTTGGAATAAGTTGTCAGAATTATCATGCATGTGATTTAACTGTTTTTGACTGTGCAGAGGTGGATTGGCGAGAGGAAATGCTTGGAAGAGGTCGGCAAGGTTCAGAGAGGGCCTAAGGGGTCCCTAGCACTCTTCTTGAGAGTTTCACAGAGTTCGGCCTTCAAGAAACTGCTTTCGTGAGCTTCTATAGGAAGTCTGCAGGGGTTCTACAGGGTGTCTGGAATTTCTACAGGATGTTTGCAATTTTCTACAGGAGGTTCAGAAATGGGATTTTGGAGCATGGATGGAGGGAAAAAGGTGGAGTAATTAGTATGGAGGTGAAATAGGGGTGTAGGGGAATTCAAGACTTGGAGGATGGAGTTGAGGAGTGGCGCAGATGGTTAGATTTGTTCAAGGAGGGATGAAACGATGTTGCACAAGAAGATGAGAATCATGGCAAAGTAAGCGAATGAGGCAAATGTAAGGTAAGGGTTCTAAGTGAAGGATGAAGCAAGTAGGTTGGATGGAGTATGGGTAAGGAAGGATAACAGGTACTCTGCAAGTGGTTTTTCAAACTGAACAAACAAACACTTATAAAACCTATGACCTAGTTACTTCACTCTATTCTGACCTAAGTAACAACAAAAGGAAATGAACAGAAGTTTATTCGAAATGAAATGCGTGAAATAAATATACAACTAAGCAATCATAAACTAAATCATTTAAACACTACTACTATCAGCATTTGCAAATGAGGATTCCAACACTAAGAATTGCATGACAAAGAAAAACAGCGTTTTTGTTGGCAGCAATGTCACCTTTTTCCCAGCTCACGATCCCACTGAGGGAGAGGTGAGATCAGAGGTGCTTGATGGCCTTTTTCTAGAGATATTCCCTGTTACTAATCTATCAACTAAATCTGAGCATGCAAAATCCTATCTGATCATTAACCATGACCAATGTAATCAGCAAGGTGTTAATCTACTAAACAAAAATTATTTTGCAAAGACATAAAAACAAATAATAATACATGAAGGAGGCCTTGGCTCTTAGGTTGGGCCCAACCCCAAGAGCTACAGGGTCCTATAAAAAACTCAGAGCTGATGCCAAATAGAACTACTTTTCATTATCCAAAAATAATCATCACAAGAAATTTATGCAGCAGCAGTTACAAGAAAATGAGCTGAGAAAATGACAGCACTCTAGTGAAAAAATACAACAGTTCCCAAAAGTAAACTACGAAGGCTGAGGCCTTCTTATTTATACACTACGAGAAGCCTAGCAGCCCTCCTAAATTCAAGGGACTCGGCTGTTCCAACTGCAGTAAATAGTCACTCTTCCCAAAGCTGCTTGGCTGCCTTTAGGATTCATTTTGGTGGCCTGTTGAGCTCGGAGTTGAGGGTGGAGATTTCGAGGAAGGCCATTTAATACCAGAGACAACCCTCCTACAAATCCTCACCTCAAGCTTGGCTATCACTTGTCCCAGGATTGCTTGGTTTTGCTCCAAAACTTGTCCAAAAAACCTGAAATAACCACGTATTAGCCTCCCTAGTAGAGTGACCACCCTTATTCGTTCAAACAACATAAAAATACTAAAAAAGCACGCATAATCTATGAAAAATGGAGGATTGAACAAGGACAATTAGGCAAAATGAGCCCAATAAGTTACCCAATTCGGGGCTCATCACGCTCCAAATTGAAGTCTAGTTCCTTTGTTGGACCATTAAGAACCCAAGCACTTTCTTTGGGTTGCTTGCCCTTGTAATCTCCTATCGTTATACCACTTTGGGGCACGATGTTTACATTTGGGTCCTCTTCGCGTGGCTCAGACCTCATCATTTGCAGGTTCTAAGTCAGTGGGGGTTGGATTGTTCCTTTATCGCACAACCTCGCTATCAACATCGGGCAGTCGTCTATCTCATTATCAAACCGGGTACAATACAAACACGATGCTCTCGTTGGATTTGTACAATTGTGGGCATAATGCCCTGGCCCTCCGCAATTGTAACAAATCAGCTTTCTGCATCCCCTTCCTGGTCCCATTGCACCTCAACCTCATTCGCACCGCTAAAATCCAATGCGTGTCATCCCCACATTTTGATCGAGGGATCACATTTAGGCCTGAACTCTATAGGTAGGGGTTTGATCCATCATTAGTTTGTAACTTCTACAGGTTCACTCATCATGGCCTACTGATCTGTAGAAGTTACAGAACAACAGTTGGGACATCTGTGTATACTTTTGTAATAGGTGGTAGTTATGTGTAGAATGCTTCCCTCCTATCTAACAAATCGCGCACCATAATGCAGGTGTCGTGCTTGGTCCTGCTTGTGCCTCTGGTCTTAATGGCATTAGTCCTCCTCCCACCAATTAGTTCGCGAAAACTAGACAGTGATGCTTGTCATGTCCCTGGCCTTTGCACTTTATGCACCATAAATCCTTGTGCGCCTTTGGGTGAGTTGTCCTATCCTGTTTCAAACTCTACATCTCCAGACACAAATTTTTCAACTGGTGTGGATCTGTTGGACTCCTAGACTAGGGTCTTGTATTGGGGTCTCGTGTATTCTCATTGCAATCTCCAAAGCTTTGGCATGAGTGGATAGCTTCTGCTGTGACAGCGCCATCCTTAGATGCAGTGTTAGTGACGCTACAAACCATATGCAATATTGCCCATCCATCAAGGTCATGTTGGCTTTGCAAATCATACCCTTCAGTCCCTGATCCAGCTGCCAGGGGGTCTCGCCTAGAAGCATCGTAATTTCCTTAAACTCGATAATTAATTGTGTCTCTGATTTTGGCCTACTAAATTCCCTATTTAGTGCAGCTATCATTAGAATTCTTAATGTACCACGTCAGTGTGTGATCCTGCAATGCACTTACCAGCGTTGCCTTCTTTATGTTGTCATCCATGACTCCTTGTGCTTCCCATACAACCTTTACCACAAACAAAAATTGGTCCAGGTCTTCGTTCCCTCCTCCTTTGAACACAAAAAACTTTATTCCGCTCACATATTGAAATGTGGTGATGGCGGAGATGGGGGTGAAGATGGTAAAATTGGTGGTAGTGTAGGTGAAGGTGGTAGGCACGGAATTCGTTGCCTTATCAGACTGATCGCACTTCTTGGTGAAACTTTCGCGAGATCTTCCTCGCTTTCTCACTGAGGCGAAATGAAGGGGCTAGTTTCTATCTCTAGGCTACCTTTGTTTCTATAGATCCTTGCACATCATGTAGCCCCAAACATCAATTTATTCACATAACCCGCTTTTCACACAGTAGCATTTTAATCCAATTGTTCAAAGATTTAACATACTTACCTCATGGTCCTTTGAGGAAGTGTCGTTTCGCCTCATTGTAACTATGAAGTATCTACCATGAACTTGGTGATAAACCCTCCTATAACTCGATCGAGCCAATGGTCCACACCACATGCAATCTTATCTTCCGATGCTTCTAGTCTACAAACCAACTTTGGAGTCCACACAATAGGTTTGTCGAGCCTACACCTTCCTTGACTGTCTACTAGCTTCGCGATCCACTCATACAACTCAGAGGGGAAGGATGCAAAGGAAAATTTGTGGATTTCTGTACATAAGTAGCACTCTAACCATTGTTCCTTCGATACTTGTGGATTCCTATATTTTTCCTACACCGCAAACTCATGAATTTTTCTATCCAGCCACTCTTCAATTTCTTTATTTGTTGAATTCTAGTGACACGACATCAAACATCCCTTATGAAGATCCCAGTCTCGACAATGGAACCATTTGTTGGCTTGTTGGGGCCTAACCCAGGTTTAGAGGTGATATAACCAAAAAAATCTCAGTACTACGAGCCCTTTCGGAAATAGTCCGCAGAGCACAGACTGAGGTCTCATCCGAAGTATTATGGGAGGGTGCTAGAACCAGGTTTCACACCCTGGAGATGTCTGATGAGTTTCAAGTGGTCCATGGTTTGACCTTGCATACACGTCGCTATGCACACTTACCTGTACCTCGCAGCATGAGATATTGCCTTTGTGCAGCCCTACTTGGGGGCCGAACACTGTTATTACCGAAGCCTTTACTAGTATTCTGCTATTAGTTAACTAACTTAGCTTACTTGCATGTGTAAAGTATACTTAGCAATCTAAATCATTCATATAGGTGGGTGGAGTAAATAAATAATACATTTGCAATTTATATCAAACATGCAACCCAAGAACAGATACACAGAATTAACATAAAACTTCTCTTTATTATTCTCTTCCTTGGTTACAGACTCGACTCTACCTTGCGCACTCAGCTGCAGAGCCTTCTCCTACCCCACGACACAAGACACACTTAGGTTCTTGCTCTGTGCTTCTACTTTGCTTCAACCTTTCCATCTATTACTTCACTATATTTTACACTTAGAGCCTTGCTCTATTTATACAATCCCATGGTCCTCGGACCATGGGTAGGCCGACACTACATTACAAGACTAGGGCAAATAACCCTATGACTCTATTATACATTTCGCGCTCCGCGCCTATAATTCGCGGAGTCTTTACAACAAAATTTGGGCTTTGAGTCCTTTATATATATATATATATATATGCATGCCATTGTCAACAATGTATCAAGTTGTGTTATAAAGCTCCAATAAGTAGTATATGTTTCATGATTTTCATGGTTTTTAGTAGTTGTTTATTGTAAATATTTCATCGATTTGTGTTATAAAGCTCCATACGTAGTATGTTTTGATGGTCATAAGTGTCATCGAACACCGAGGATGATGTTCCCCCAAGGGGGAGGGGTTTGTAACAACCTTTGGTTGATTTTCCATGTAAATAAAATAAGACTAAGGTCATGGGACATGTATTCCAAGATGAATGGTGGGTAAACATTAAGTGGGCATCACTTGTGGCTTATTAATGGTTATGGAAATTGGAAAAGGGACAATAAATGGCATTTTATTAAGGAAATAAAGGAAAATAGGAGAAAAGGAAGATGAAAAGACACAAATATGCATGCAGGGGAAATTTGAGAGGAAATTAAGGAAAATGAAGAAAAAGGGAAGGAAGAGACTTGACATCAATGACAAAAGACATCAGACAAACAATTCACATATTTTGACAATTTTTGGCTCAAAACTTGTTCATTCTAGCTCTCTTAGACTCTTGCACATTTAGAGAATTCTTGGAGCATCCTAGCATTCACTTGGACTTGGAGAGAAGAAATTAAAGGACATGAAAAGTAATATTGAGTAGTGAGATAAGCTTGGATCAATAACTACAACTGGATTTTATTGCATGTAATAGGTTGCATGTGTAATTTCCTTGCTGAGATTTGGATCCACGGTACATGCATGTGGTTCTTTGGTCATTTCATTGTCATTGGCATGATATTTTCTTGGATTGACAGTGGTTTCATCCTTGCCTTTCCATTTACTGGATAGATATGATGTATTGGGTTCTCTCTTTGATTAGCTTTGAATAGCTTACAAACTTGGATCCTAGTTGAGGTTTTCTTGGGAAAATTCCCAACGGTCAAGAGTGGAGATGGGATTTCTCTTGGAACTCTTGATGGATGGGTGGAGTTAGGAAAATTCCTCTAGAATTAGTTAAGGAATTCAAAGGAATCCAAGCTTGTTTTGATGTTAGTGATTTTTGAACCAGCTTAGGTGAAATCAATGTGGTTGAGGGTTGAGGTGATGGCCTTTAGAAGGGCTGGTTGGTTCTATTTTGGTTTAACCCATATGATCCCACATTCATGCTTTCTATATGGCACGAGGGTGATTTGATGAAAAAAGAGATTTGGTTTAGCCTAATCTATGGTCAGGTGGTACGTGGAAGCCTATGACTTGGTTGGCTTTTGAATATTAATATAAGTTATTTTTTATATGATCGATGAACACTAGTACTAGTTATTATTTTGATCTTATGACTGGTTTGTAACAGATTCTATGCTGGTTATATGATGGTTATATGCATGGTTATGCTTTAATATTCCCTTGGAATCACTTCAAATTGAATTTTCAAAAAAAAAATTGCAATTAAAACAACAAATACACACCTTTTTCTTTCTTTTAGGAGATCAATCTGGAAATGGTTGTAACTCTATAGTTTTGGCTCTCCAAAGTCTAAAATTTTGTCATGTGGTATCTCTATGATTCTTCTTTCCAACACCACAAGTTAGACCAAAATTGGATTCTTCAAGGTAACGTTATTCCAAATCTCCCACGATGACTTGATTATCAACTAGTTCAATAGAGTGAAATTGTATTGAGTTCCGCGTGTCCCTTTTTCAACCTTCGGCTCTGAAAATGATAAAACAAAACTAAAAAAGGTTAGTGGAGGTGGCTGGTTGGTAAATTAAGACTTGTAAAGATGGTGAGATCTTGTGCTCAAGCCTGAGCGAGGGCGTTGACTAGTCGTGGGGATACTTGCCTGGGCCAAGCCCGCTCACCTTTTGGTATGTGAATGAAGCTCGCCTAGTTGGAGTGATAGAATAGGGTTTCAGAATGGTGCAGGTATTCCTTGCTAATGGAGGGCGAAAGAGGAGGGAGCTCGACTCCCTCCTACAAAGAAGCAGTAGATGGTAGAGGCAAAACACTGACAATCAGCAGCAAAAGTTTTATGGATGGCAGGAACAAAGATAAGGAAAAGGAAACAAAAGGGAACAAGACCAAGGAAAATAGTAGCACAAAGGACACAGAGGAAGAAGACAAAAGTCAGGGTGCAAGAGACAAAAAACAAAAGGGACCCTACAAACCTAAAGCAGAAATCACTTCTCGAATAATATTAAATGGTCCTACTCTACAGGCACACAGGGAACACATGGGAACCTATGCCATTATCTGTAAATTCATGGGACTCTGGCCCACTGAAAAATCTTTGTCACTGGAAACTGAAAGGAAGCATTGACCTACATCTTGGGTCAAAAGGATTCTTCACACTAGTGTTCTCAAACATCGAAGACAAAGACATAATATTTGAAGGAGGACCCTACTTTTATGCAGCAACCGGTCTTTATATGAGGCCTTGGAAGATGAACTTTGTTCCCGAGTGGGAAACCTTCACTTCTGTCCTTGTTTGGGTAAGGCTCTATTCTCTACCTTTGGATTATTCGCAAGCAAAATTGCTAACTTCCATTGGCAACAAATTAGGATGTTTCATCAAAACTTCTGAAGCCACAAGAAGGGGTAAATATACCTCCTTTTCTAGAATATGTATGGAAATGGATCTATCAAGTGCTCTTCTGGAGGAATTAATCTTGGAAGTTTTTCATGAAGAATGGGTGTAGGCAGTGGACTACGAGCATATCCCATTCAGATGTTGTAGATGCCATGAGCATGGACATTTGTTCAGAGAATGCCCTCTTGGTAAAACAGAGAATAAAAGAAAACATGATACCTTGAAGGAGATTGATAGCTTTCAGAAAGTGACAATTAAAGGGAAAGTGGGAAAAAAGGGGCCAAAGCAACAACACAACAAGGCATAGAACAAAAGTCAGAGCACATTTCAAGTGCTGGAAGAGAATGAAGAAATCATGAGAGAAAACCAATCTAAGACGACAGGTCCTAATGTAGAAGAAAAGGAAGAGGACAACAAACATTCTCAAGATACTGGTTATCCAAAAGATCCAATGACGATTGAAACATAAATGGAGATACTGGATAAGGAGAACCTGGAGGATTAGGAACTTCTGGAAATACTGGATAAGGAGAACCTGGATCTAGAAGGATTCTTGATGCAAGGAACCAAGGAAGGAATAGATTCTCTGCCTCAAGAAGAATGCAACAGAATACAACAGTTGTTTTTATGGAAAGCTCAGGAAAAAGGAATGGACAAAGGAAAAAACATTCACAAGCAAGAGCACCGAGGTGTGAAAACTATGAAAGCAACTCTAGGATTAGTGACTAGAAATCTAGGAAGGAAGAGGGGCAGAAAAAAGCAAAATGAGCTCCTGATGGAGTGTGGAAAGCTAATGATAGGTTCGAGTAAGATGAAAGACTTAACAAGTTACTCCTTTACAAATCTTTAATTATGAAGTTCATATCTTGGAACATCAGAGGTTTAGGTAGTAAAAGAAAGCAAAGAATGCTAAGTAACAGAAGGAAACTAGCAATGCCAGACATTATCTTCATTCAAGAAACAAAATGCTCTATTCATAAATTAAAACAAATTGAGAGCAAATGGCTTGACATATTTGAGTTTTTAGAAGTTGAAACAGAGAACATAGTGGGAGGTATCCTAACTCTATGGAACCCATTAAAAGTTAGCATAATAGATGTGGAGGCATCTAGAAATTACCTTTCAATAAATTTTCAACCAGTTGGGGTATCAGTTACCTTCCTGGTCACTAACATTTATGGGCCTCAAAGAATAGATGAAAAACTCAGGTTTCTTGAATCCTTGGTTGATCTTAGAAGTAGGCATGACGAAATTCCTTGGATCATGGGAGGAGATTTTAACATGATTAAATCTCTTTCGAAAAAAAAAGGTGGTACCAGATTGCTAAGTAAAGATTCAATAGCATTCCACAGAGGAGATGAAACTAGTTGACTCTGAAACACACAATGGTCGTTTCACTTGGAATAATAAAAAAGGAGGGGAGGCATAGGTCACCTCCATATTAGACAAATTTTTGTTATTAGAGGAGCTTATGCTCACAAACAAAGAAATTACTGCTAGTGTTCTCCCCTTTGGTGGCTCGGAGCATTGACCGATTCAATTAGAAATCAAGGGGATTGATTCCCCCAGGAATAGACCCTTCATATTCGAGAATATGTGGCTCTCCCATCCAAATTTCATCAGCAATATAGAAAAATGGTGGTCCAAAAATTTGCATACACATGGCACTATAATGTTCCTCCTTCATAAAAGACTCAAGCACATAAAACTCAAGCTCAAAGAATGGAACAAGAAGGAGTTTGGCAACATTTTTGTGGATTAAAAATCAGTGGAAATCAAACTCCAAGAACTCTATCAAGCACTGATCACGGATGGTTTTGATAAAGTCAAAAGTGAACAAGCTAATAAATACCATCATGAATGGGAAACATTATGTAAAGTGGAGGAAATCTTTTGGAAACAAAAGTATCGAGTTTAGTGGCTCAAAGAAGGTGAACATAACACCATATTTTTCCATAGATCCACCATAGCCAATAGAGCTCACAATAGAATCTCTTTGATACTGAATGAAAATGGAGAACTTCAGACCTCTCATAAAGGTATCGAAATAGTGTTGGTGCAGCATTTCAGAGGCATCACTGAGGAAAATAATCTAAACAAAGAGAAATATATCAATGAAATTACAAAAAATATCCCTAAGATGGTGTCCAGAGAGGAAAATTTTAACCTGAATAAACCAGTAACTGAAGATGAGGTAAGTGAAGTTATTAAAGACATGCAGAACAACAAAGCTCTTGGACCAGATGGCTTCAATGTAGAATTTTTTAAGGCATGCTGGAACATTGTCAAACGAGATATCCTGAATGTGGTAGAGCATTCCAAAAGAAACAGGACTATTCTGAAAGCCCTCAATACCTCCTTCATCTCCCTGATTCCCAAACAGGATTCAACCCTGACTGCTGATAAGTTTAGACCCATTGCTTTATGCAATGTGGTTTATAAAATTATATCCAAGGCACTGGCTAGTAGACTCAAACTCGTATTCCCTTCTTTAATTTCAAGGCAACAATAAGGTTATGTGGAAGGTATACAGATCCTAAACAACATTATTCAAGCTCATGAAGTAGTTCATACGCTTACCAGTAAGAAATAGGCTGGTATGATTATGCAATTAGACATTGCCAAAGCATATGACAAGGTGAACTGGATCTATGTCAAGAAGGTCATTTCTGTGTTTGGGTTCGATCACAACTGGATCAGATGGGTTATGGCTGTGGTTACTTCCTCCAGCTTTTCAATTTTAGTGAATGGTTCACCCTCAGGTATCTTCACTCCTTCTGGAGGTCTAAGGCAGGGAGACCCTCTCTCTCCCTTTCTCTTCATCATCATGATGGAAGGTTTGGGCAAGTCCATTAAATGAGCCAAGGTTGTGGGAATAATTAAGGGCCTTCAATTAACGAAGAATGGTCAATCAATGAACACCAACAATTTTTGGACGACACTATGCTGCAAGGTATTCCTACAGTCAAAGAAGCCTTGGCTTACAAAAAAATTCTATTTAACTTTGCCTTGGCGTCAGGTATGGAAGTCAATCCCTCCAAATCTAAAATATTTTTCTTTAATACTAACATTGCCATTCAGAGAAATATCTCCAGAATTATGGGCTTCCAGAGGGATTCCCTTCCTTCAACATATTTGGGAATTCCGCTCACAGCTAGGTCGCTACACAAAAGTATTTGGGAACTAGTGCTCAACAAGATGCAAGACAAAGTTAAAAAATGGACTATCAGATCATTGAACCTTGCTGGTAGGTTGATCTAGTCAAGGTCATTCTAAAATCTATCCCTGTATTCCTTTTATCAACCCTCCCAGCCCCCAAAGGAGTGTTGCAGCAATTCAACAATATTCAGAGAGATTTCCTTTGGGGAAAAGAGGAAACTAGGAAGAAATGGGCTCTGGTTTCTTGGGAAGAAATCTGCAAACCCAAGAGTCATGGGGGCCCAGGCTTAAATGATCCGGAGATTCTAAGTAAAGTTTTGGGAGCCAAGCTCTGGTGGAGATGGGTTAAGGAACCTGAAGCTAAATGGGCCATGACCTGGAAAGAAAAATATGCAAGATCCTAGAAAAAAAAGATCTTATAAGAATGTCGGGGAACATAAAAGGATCCTACATCCGGAATAAAGCCTGGCATAACAGAAGCCTAGTTCAAGACAACAGTTTCTGGGAGATCAGAGAAGGAGATCTAGCTCTCTTCTGGGAAGATAAATGGAAACAAGAACCAATCTTATTAAAATAGGATTTCATGTGCCTCAAGCAAGAAACTGACTCCCAAGGATTAACCAAAGTTAAAGATTTCTGGACTCTTCCTCATGACACTGGTAAATGGAGAAACTGGAGAATCATAGAGTGCATAGATGAGAGTCCTATAAAAACAAAAACAGAGGCACTAATGGGCATTTTAAAACAAAGGAAAATCTTGGTATCAGAGGGACAGGATCAGTTAAGATGGGGCCTCAATAAAGAAGGCACCTTTAATCTTAGGGAAGCAAAGAGGATAATCTTGAATATTGATTCCTACATTCCCAACAATTCCTAGCAACAACTTTGGAGCCAGCAAGGATGGATGAAGGTCAATCTATTCATGTTGTTAGTCCATCACAAGAAAATCTTAACTTGGGACAATATTAGAAAAAGGGGAATTATTGGTCCCTCTAGATGTCAGCTATGTGAAGCCCAAGAGGAAACAATGGAACACATTCTCAATAGCTGCACATTCACCACCTGGTTGTGGGATTCCTTTGCCACAATTTTCCAACAGACAGACAGAGATAAAGACAGTGTTATTAACACCCTAAACAAGTGGAGAAGGAACTTCTCAGAAAATGAGCTCCTTAATTTAACCTGGGCCTTCACGCCAAGCTTCATTATCTGGAACGTCTGGAAAGAAAGGAATAAAATAATTTACAAGGGTGAACAAACTACCCCTCTTCATCTGTTGGGCTTGATCCTGAAGCAAATTAACGAGACAGTTAGCACCACTATCCACAATTTTCTCAAGGATCCTCCTACTAATTATGAGTTGAAAACTCTCATACAACTGGGTTTACATGAGCTCATTCCCCAAGATCAGTTCAGAAAGGCAAAATATATGGATACCGAGAAGAATTTCTGGCATCCTCCACTAAAAGGTGTTGGCATTATGAGACAAGTGTTGTCCTTGATGGAAAATCACTCAGATGATAAATTATAGTGCAACAAAGTTATTTTCAAGTTCACGGAATTTTATGCAGAGAAAATTTTACCTCATGTAGAGAAACGTTCACGGAATTTTATGCAAAGAAAAGTTTATTTCATGTAGAGAAAAGTTCACAGAATTTTGTGCAGAGAAAAGTTTATTTCATGTGGAGAAAAGTTCACACACTTTCATGGTTGGTTCATGGTATTAGTCCCACAGTTTTTGATCCTGTGGTTTTGGCCCGTGGTATTGGTCCATGATTTGAGGAAGAGCTTGCCTATATAAAGCAAAGGAGATCATTTGGCTTGGGTATGCTTTTGGGTTGAAGATCTTAAGATCTGAAATATTGGGTTATTGTTTCAAAGGCTCAATCTATATGAAAGTGAAGTGGAAAGCGAATCTGTGAAGGGTGATCTCTCGAGCGCTGCAACTGCGGAAGTGCGGAGATGCCACAGAGGCGCCACAGAAGGCGTAGTGTGGAGACACCACAGAGGCACCATAGAAGGCGCAGTGCGGAGGCGTCATAAGAGACGCCACAGAGGCACCACAGAAGGCACAGTGCGGAGACGCCACAGAGGCACCACAGAAGGTGCACTGCAAAGACGCCACAGAGGCACCACAGAAGGCGCAGTGCGCAAACACCACAAAGGCGCCATAGAAGGCGCACTGCAGAGGTGCCACAGGAGATGCCACAGAGGTGCCACAGAAGGCGCAGTGCGGAGACGCCATAGAGGCGCCACAGAAGGCGCAGTGCGGAGACACCACAGAAGGCGCAGTGCGAAGATGCCATAGAGGCACCACAGAAGGCGCAATGCGGAGGCGCCATAGGAGATGTCACAGAGGCACCACCGAAGGCGTAGTGTGGAGGCGCCACAGAAGTTGTAGCTGCGAAGGTGCGCGGCGCCACAGAAGGTGAAGTGCGTAGCGACGCAGGCCAGAGAAAAGGAAAGTGCGTATCTGTCTTAAGATCTTTTGTTGACTGATTTTTTTTGTTGATAAGGTGTTCTGGGTTTAGTTTACTGTTATTGTGGATCTGGTTATCTAGGTGACTTATTGGTACTTGATGATCATTTGATGTCTATGGATCCAGTTTGAAAATTTATGAAAAG
>APFE030807882.1:0-22053 GCA_000404065.3 Pinus taeda
CTATTGAACTGGGAAGAAGTGTCCTTACTCGGAGGTCCGATGTTTAGGTAGATCCCACAGGGTGAAAACCATCTACTTCTCCTGATTCCTTTGAAACCTGTAAATTATTCAAGAAAAACATATACAACAGTATAAATGGAAAGCATATTCATGATATATACGTTAGATCATATAAATGAATGACCAATTACGCATTAATACAAGATTTATAAATGAATCACAATATAGATCAATGCATAAACACGATTAATATCAGGAACAGAACAACATTTATTTATTGATGTAAGCTACAAGAAAGGTGGAAAACTACAACCTGATTCTTCCTCCAGCTCCAAGCGGAACCATCCTTCGAATCCATCCTTTCCTGATCTCAACAATCTTCCTCCATCATCATACACAAGGATATCACAAGGGGGATGGAGGATATCTCAAAAGAGGAAAGAAGGGTTTCCTAAAGCTTTGGGGAGTGTAGGAGGCATAGGGATTTCATCAGACTCGATTAGGGATCAATCTCATTTCTTCCCCCTTAAGGCCTTCCCATGGAGGTTTATTTATACTTCTCCAAATTAGTTTTTTCAGTTTGGAAATAGTTGGGCCACAGGCTATAGGAGGTGAGTAACAGGTAAAACCCATAAACTCCACCCAAAATTAAGGAAATTTATTATTTTAAAGTGTCTTAACACATGTATATAGGTTGGGTATATGCTAACCCACGTGTACACACTTTTATCACAGGGAAATGTAGCGTACAGGAAATAAAACACAATTTTTTAGATTTTGGACCAAGTATGGAAAGGAAGGGTTGTCATTGGCCATAATTAGAGCATCAAATCTACCAAGAGTGGTAAATGGTGCTATAATAGATTTCCATAATTATCAATCTTGAGTCCCCTAGGAACATAAAGCAGCTACATGTGACATTGGGCCATTCTGGGTACTATTGGAAGTTTATTAAGGCATACACACGTATCACTTCACGCATGGGGAAGTTGTTAAAGAAGGATGCTATGTTTTCTTGGGACAATGAATGTCAAAAGAGCTTGGATACTCTGAAGGAAAAGATGGTTATGATGCCAATCCTTGTATTCATGGATTGGAAGAAGGAATTTAATATGCATGTGGATGCATCTTATATAGTGGTTGGAGTCGTCTTAACTCAACCAAGGGAAGGAGATATTGATCACCCGATTGCCTTCACTAGTCAGAAACTATCTAAGGCCAAGAAGAACTACTCAACCATAGAGCATGAAGGATTGGCCATGGTTTATGCACTACAAAAGTTCGTACATTATCTGCTAGGTTCACACTTTAAGATGTACACAGAACATTCTACTTTGAAGTACCTGGTCAATAAGCATGTGTTGGGGGAGTGGGGGGGGGGAGGATTTGTACGAGGTTTCTCCTTTTCTAGGAATATGATTTTGAGGTGATAGTGAAGCTTGGGAGATTGAATGTTAGATGAGACCACCTCTCTCGGATCGATAATGGCGAAGATCCTACAAATATTGATGAAGGATTACCTGACATGAAACTCTTTGCTGTCAGGGTTGCGGATGAGCATTTTGTAGACATTATTCAGTTTTTATCTACTGGCGTAGCTCCTGAAGATTACACGACACAATAGAAGAAGGAATTAGTTGTTTGAGTTGTATATTTTCTGTGATTGTAGGGAAATTATATAAGATGGGTTCAAATGAAGTCCTATGCCGATATGTTCCTAAATATGAAAGACACAGTATTCTAGTTGAAGCACATAGTGGTGTCACTAGAAGACACTATGCAAGCAAGGAAACTGTGCAAAACATCCTATGAGCATGAGTATGGTGGCCGACGATACATAAAGATTCCAAGGAATACTACAGTGTGTTCGATGTGTGTCAAAGAATTGGGAGGCCATTGCGAAGGGATGAACTACCATTAAATCCATGAGTCAAGCTAAAAACATTTGATAAATGGGAAATTGACTTTGTTGGACTGATTCAACCACTAGGGAAGAAGATGAGAGCATGTTATATTATCACTGCGATGAAGTACTTAATTGGGTGGGCTGAGGTACAGCCTGTGAAGGATTCCAATGCAGAAACTGATACGAAGTTCATATTCTAGTTTATTCTATCAAGGTTTGGATGCCTAAAGATTTTGATGAGTGACAAAGGTTCACATTTCCTGAATTAGACAATTACAACTTTAACAAAAGAGTTATAGAATTGGCAATTTTCATTGTCGAAGATTTCAAGAAGATCTTGGAGAACTCCCTCACAAAGGTTTGAAATTTTAATATGAATGATTGGGATGTGCACATACCAATGGTTCTATGGGCGTATAGGACAAGAAATAAGAAATTAACTAGGAAAAACCCCTTTCGACTAGTTTATGAACAAGAAGCAGTAATACCAATGGAATAAATAGTGCCCAGCCTAAGGATCATAGTAGTAACCGAGATGGTATATTGTGATGTAATGGAGGAACTCCTAGTGCAACTAATTACATTAGAGGAATACCTATTTTTGGTTGGATTTCATCAGCATGTACAGAAAGCTAGAGAAAATGTGTGGCACGATCATCACATTAAGTAGTGCACTTTCAAGAATGGTGATTTGGTCTTGATGTATGACAACAATTTTACCAAATTTCTATGGAAGTTTCATATGCACTGGCTAGGACCATATGTAATTAAGGATATTTTAGATGGTGGCGCAGTTCAACTCACAAATTTGAATGGGGGAGTATTTCTTGGCATGATTAATGGGAGCAGGCTGAAGGTTTATAGGAATGATCCCATCCCTGTACAATGAATACATGGCTGCAGGATAGTCTTAGTTCTTGTGGTAGTTGAAAGAGAGCACAGGACTATAAACTTCTTTGTCGAGGAAAATTTTTATTGAAGAAGGAAGGTTGCGCGATGTTTTAGAAGATGGCGCAAGTGGGAGATGGTGCAAGTGGAAGCTGTGATGAGGTAGCTATGCCACAAGGAGGATTGCCACATAGCCTACCTAGAAAGTGATCGTTGGAAAAACTACAATTGATTTGATAATGATTTTTTGGTTAAAAGGAGTGGAGGAAATGCATTTAAGGCACAAATCTGGGAAAATCTACCACCAAATTCACATTTATGAGGAATATTTGAGGGGAACAAATAGTTTGAATTTGTATTGGGTTATAAATATGACACCCCTCTACACATTCAAACACTTTTCTTTTAGAGAGCTTATATTGTGAGTTTGCACCTAAGTGTGATTCGTGAGAATTGTTAGATGTCTGAGTGGAATTGGGTAGAATTAGAAAGGAAATTATTGTAGAAATGCCTTGGATATATCATGAATTCTACACATCCTTTCCATACTACAGTGACAATATCCCCTAGACATCAGCCTGCTACCTCAGTAGTACAAGCAAAGAAGCATAAAAAGCCACAACAGACTTGTTGAAGCCCCGAAAATCAGGTCTACAAAAAGGGGGATACTCACCCGGTCCAAACCTTGGTTAGCAACTCCTTTTCCATTTGGTATAGTGGATCTGACTAGGGATATGAGACTAGTTTCCCAATTTATGTGTGTGTGTGTGTTGAGAATTGATATTTCTTTTCTAAAGGTTCCTAAGTGAGATGCTCTAATTCTAACTCTAATCTAATGACATGCAATTGTATTCTAATAAGCAGAAATATCTAATTCTACACTAACCGATGGTGTAATCTTTCTGTTACGCTATCTAAAATGATTTCAAATAACAATCAGTAATAAATATCATTCAACTGTTATGAGAAAAGAATTCAATATAGATAAACCACTTTGTATAAAAAGTTAGAAGAAACAGTTGCGAAAAAAATATCACATAATAAGCTACTCATACATTAAGCATAAATAAGTAGCTATCACCATACAAAAGTGCCAAATGATAACTTAGGCATTCACACATCAATATATAAACAACTAAACATGAATATCACTTTAACACAAAGGCAGAAATAGTTAAAAGATAGAAGTACCATTTATAACTAGTTCTACTCATGAGCTTCAAGAGATAATGATTTATCTCTTCTTAATCCAACATCCACTAAGAGTATAGAAGTGCAACATCAGTAGCAGATATTAAATGCAGATATCAATAAATCTTGTTCCATTCATTCATCAAAACCTCCTCGGAGGGTGCAAAAGAACATGTTCTGAGGACAAGTTTTTGATAAATTTCAGGACCCTTCTCTAAATGCATGAGAAGGGTTTAAATACTACTAACTAAATCTAAAAATAACTTATTACAAAAATTTAGGATATAGTTTAAATGACCATCCTTTTTTCAGGCAAAAATAAAGCAAAATTAATACTAATATTGGATCTAAAGCTAACAACTAACTATTTTTGTATTTTCTCCTTGAAATCGCAAGCATTCAACATTTGCTTGAGAAGAGTCGGCTGGCTGACTTCAAACTTTAACTGTCCTGCGAAAATGGAATCAGCAAGAGCTGACACCATCTTCTCGGCAGAATTGATGATGCATTTGAGAGTCATACACTAGCTATGTAGTTTTACCAAATACGGCCAGTAAGAATCCCAATTAAACTTAGTTAATCTTTTGATTGATTCTGCCTTTTCTTGAGCCTTCTGTCTCCAGCCTGTTTGCAATTGTTGTACTTTCAGTAAATACCCAGGAGTGGTTTCTGAGATCATATTTTCCCTATGCAAATTTTCATTTATGCAGTCAATAACGTTGTTTGCTGCCGTGGCTGCTTCTTCTGCCGCTTGCTCTGCTTTCTTGATTTGTGAATCCCACTTGTTAAAGAGCATTTCTTTATGGTTCTCGTTGATTATTGGTGCACATGCTCTTTTTCCATCCTCTATTTCTTGCCAAGCCAAATATTCAGTAGCTGGTTTATCAATTAAATCATAATTATGTCATAAGTCCACAACTTGAAGAGTGATTTTATCACTTATTTCGCAATATGAGTTCCACTGTGATATTCTTTGGCACAATGCTTCCTGTTGCTGTAGTAATTGATTGTTTAAGGAAATGGATTCTGTGATGAATTCTGTAATCTTAGGATCATCCTTGTGCATCTCTTGCATATCCTGTAACTGTTTTTCTCTCTCAGCCAAACTGTTTTGGTAGCCTATCTACATTCATTGGAAGTCCTGTTGTAGTCTTTCAAGATGTTTCTGTGCTTCCTTGTTGGTGTTGGCTTGTTGCAACTGTTGCTGCAAAACTTGCATCTGGTCTTCCTTCTCTTTCAATAGTGTTGTACCTCAGATGCTTTATCAATGGTCGCAGAGGCATATGCTCCTGAGATCTGAGATAATTTGGTGAGATTTTCAGTGGGATTGGTAGTAGGATCTTGCCATAGGACGTCTAATTGCTCTGCATCATGAGAGAGCACGTTTTCCAATTTCCTTTTCTTTATTTTCCTTCTCACTACTACCTTGTGTTATGGACTATAAAATACATCAAGAGGAGGAATCTCCTCTATCTTGAGTATAAGTTTAGAGGACGGGGTAATAGGAATATTTCCATATCTGGGACATTGCTAATTGTTCCTGTGACTATATCTTTTGTTGTCTATATATTACTCACAGGTGTCTTTGTGCTTTGCCCTTCAACATTGATTAAATCATTAAAGGTCTCCCATTCTTTATCTAGCTCAGTTCTGACTGATGGTGGTTGAACGATGAGAAGGGGAGGGTCTATTTGTGGAGAGGTCAAAGCTTGTTGCTGTGGGAGCTCTTTTGACTCGGTAGTATCTTTTACTGACCCCTCGCTTTTACCATGGTCACTTTCTGATCTCTTAGAATGTTCTAATGTTTCTTTCCCGGACTTAGATTTAGATCTATTTGTGCCTGAACTTCCATTGAGACTAATACTTGGAGTTGCTTCCCTTACAGATTATAAGCGTAGTTTTTCCAAAGGAATATTAGCTAACCTCCTCTCCCTGTATATCTTGAACTGTTGAAATTCTGCTGGAAGGAATCACGTTTGGGCCGAATGTAGAACTTCTTTAAGCGTACTTTTCTGTTGGAACATGTCATCAAAAAGATCATCCTCTTTAGAAAACACCTTTATTTTGACTGCAATAGTGAAATTCTTAGTAATATCATGAGGTTCGCATTATCTTCCTAGAAACTTGAACAATTGTAAACATGTTATGTTGTTTACTTATTAGAGTGCATGGCCTACATCAAATAGTGAAAAGGCCCCACAGGCTATAGGAAATTGTGGCCAAATAGCCTTCTTTTTATCCTTCAAATCTTTAATCAAACCTCCTTCTCCTCAGGTTTGATAAGTGTACAAATTTGAATAATATAACACTTATTCACAGAGATTATCCTAATTATACACTATTTGTGGAATGCATGCATAATACATAACCTCCTCTACCATTGATCATCAATTTGCGGAATTAAAAAAAAACAACCGCATGTGCACATTGAAACATCAATCACACATATCAACATAGTATGTAATGGGGAAAGAATACAACTGAAAACCCCCAACTATCTGTATATTATAATGATAGAGAACATGTAACAATACATAGTACAATACTCCTCACAAGTACTCAGTACTATCTCCACATGCTACACACAAACTACTCAGAACTGAACAAGTCACGGGTTCAAATCTCCTCCACTATTTGCCTGCCTCCACTGCGTAATCCAAGTTGAGAATAGATTTGAATCCAAGTTCAAATTCCCTTGGATTGTACTGCAGAATCCTCATTGGAAATCTCAATCAATGATTGTGCAAATCTCATGCACAACTATAGTCACAACTAATAGTAGTCTCACCCTTTCACCCACCTCTAACACTTGTCTCCACTGAACTATCCATGCATTGAGTTAACTGATGTATTCTTTAGTTGATTTATGAGTTAAGAATTAGTGAATTAATTAATAATTAATTCACACCACTCATCACTAGTGTATTTGTCAGTTAGACTAAATACAACTAGTTCAACTAAGTCAAACTGAACACAACTCCATCAACTCCTCAATCAACTCCACCAAACTAAATCACTTGATTTCTAACTGAAGTCCATCATGCAATAGCTCAACTAACCCATAGGAAAAGCGCATTTCCTTCTGGTAGTTGCATGTGCCCCATATGTAGCTCGAACTGAAGCGCTGCAAGAGGATAAGATAATGTTTATAGTCCAAATATTATTAAGAGTTAATACTATTTGATTGTTCTATTGTTTTACTGGTAGTCTAAAAATAGACTCCGCACATATGTCTAAAATTAGAGGTCCATATATTTTTACCAACATGACCAATCATCCATAAATAGCATCCTGCAACTCATAGACCATGATCCATATGTCTAAAAATAGACATAGTCTAAAAATAGACTTTGCGCCAAAAATAGCTTGCAGGCCCACTAAGTGAAGGTGACTTCTTTTCACTAAGCTCCATCATCTTGTTTCATTTTCAACGCTCCCTCTCAACAAGATATGGATTATCCGCAACCCCTATCCTGCCTCTGTGGTATTCGAATTTTCTCCTGGTGAGTGCCTTTGTCAAGATATCAGCATCGTGATCCTCCGTGGGAATGTATGAAAGCAACATGATCCTCTGCTGAACACAATCTCTGATATGATGGTACCTGATGTCAATATGCTTGGATCTATCATGAAATACTGGATTAGTCAAGAGTTTAATGCAACTCTGGTTATCACAAAAAATCACAATAGGCTCCAAGTGTGACCCGAACAACCCGACCAGGATCTTCCTCATCCATATAGCCTCGCATGCAGCCAAACTTGCTGCAATATACTCGGCCTCAGCTGAACTGAGTACCATGGATCTTTGCTTCTTGATGTACCAAGAAACTGCTGTCGACTCGATACTGAAGATCCCTCCAGATGTGCTCTTTTTATCCGTTGGGCTCCCTGCCTAATCTGCATCCATGAAGCCACATAGCTTCACCTCGTCCTCTTGTCTGTACCACAATCCATATCTCGATGTGCCTCTGAGATAACGCAACACATGCTTTCCTTCCTTCCAGAAGAACTTGGTTAGCTTAACCATAGCTTGTGAAAACTGGTTAATAGCATAGCATATTTTGGGTCGTGTACTGACCAGATACATAAGTGACCCCACCAATTGTCGATAAACAGTGGCATCCACTACCTCTGCTGAAGTAGCATCTTCCTTCCTCCAACCTCTAGCAAGAGGAGTATCAACAGGCTTGCAGCCATGCATGTTGAACTTCTCCAGTATCTCCTGGGCATACTTACCGTGAGAAACAAATAGTCCATCACTGCGCTGCCAAATTTCCAATCCCAGGAAATAATGAAGGAGGCCCAAGTCTTTCATCTCAAACTTTCTAGCAAGATCCTCCTTGCATGAAAGTATCATTAGCTCATCTCTCGTCAAAATCAAATCATCTACATAAAGTACAATGATTAACAACTCACCCTCCACCACAATCGGGTATAGGTTAGGATCCACCTCACTCTTGGAGAATCCAAGTCTGGTGAAATAACTTTCTATCCGTGTGTACCAAGCACGAGGTGCTTATTTCAACCCATACAATGCTCTCTTGAGCCTACACACATGCGCCTCACTGCTGAAGATCTCAAAACCTTACGGTTGCTCTATATACACCTCCTCCTCAATGACTCTATTGAAGAAAGCAGACTTCACATCCATCTGATGGATGTCCGACCCCATCTGTGCTGAGAGAGCAAGAATCATCCGTATGGAATAACACCTTGCGAGAGGTGCAAAGGTATCTTCATAATCGATCCCCTCTATTTGTGAGAAGCCTCTGGCAACAAATCCTGCCTTGTACTTCTCCACACTCCATCAGCTGCCTACTTCACTTTGTAGATCCATCTCGAACCCACCAATGATTTCCCTTCTGGTCTCGGGACAATCTCCCATGCACTGTTTCTGACAATCGAATTATACTCTTCCACGATGTCATCTACCCATGCGGGATCCTCCACAGCTTCCTCGAAAGAGGATAACTCAGTTACGACACATTTGCTCAAAGAGCCATGTATCCAGTGTATCGATTAGGTGACTGTCTCTGTCTATGCTATGCTGTAGGTGGTCCTACAACATTCTCTGCATCTTGAGCCAGTCGCTCAGCTTCTGTAGTGCGCCTTCGCCCTCTGATGGTTGGCGCTGCATGAGTGGTATCTTCCACTCCATGAACTTCATCTTGTGGTTGATCCACATCCTGAAGCTCATCCTTAGGAACTAATAGCTCCTCATCTGCGTGCAAGTGTGGCTCCCTATCAAGCGAACACTTCATGGCTTTCTCCTCCTGAAATTTGATATCCCATCGCACAACAGTCTTGCGACTGTCTGGCAAATACACACGATAGTTGTGGGGCGTATAAGTGTACCCCCCAAATATCCCAACCTCTGCGGTCGGCTCCAACTTCTTCCTGGCATCCTTCGTCACATGCATGTAAACAGGAGAACCAAAAATCCTCAAATGGGAAATATCAAGCCTCTTACAAGAATAAGCCTCCGCGGGAGTACTCATGCCAAGTATCTTGTGAGGACAACAATTCTGCACATATACTGCAGTATTGCATGCCTCCACCCATAAGTGAAGGGGTAGGCCCTCATCATGGAACATTGCCTATGCAGCACCCACGATCATTCTGTTCTTCCGCTCAGCAACCCCGTTCTGCTGTGGGTTATGGGGAGCTATGAGCCCTCTTCGAGTCCCTTCTGCGTTGTAGAAGTCTTTGAACTCGCCAAAGATGAATTCACCACCATTGTTGCTCCTAAGAGCCTTCAGCTTATTCCCCGATTCCTTCTCAACCAGTTCTTTGAACTCACAGAACTTTGAGTATGTCTCACTCTTCTTCTGCATGAAGAAGATCCAGCACTTTCGAGAGAAATCATCAACAAAGTTCACATAGTACTTGTGCTTTGCTGTCGAAGCTACTGAGAAAGGTCCACACACGTCTATGTGAATTCTCTCAAGGATCGTCGTGGCATGACTATCCTTCTTGTGAAAGCTGGCTTTCTCAAATTTTCCCAAAGTACACCCCTTGCATTGATCTAACTGCACAGGAGTGCCTTTAGGAAGCCCAGTAGAAATCTGCTGCAGTATCTTCAAAGCTCCATGGTGAAGGTGGCCCAATCTCCGGAGCCATAGGTCGCCATCATCCTGGCTCACCACTCCTTCTACCTTGCATGCCATTGCTACACAACCATCTCCATGCAATTGATAAAGGTTCTTGACTCGAACCCCTATCTTCCGGGTTTCTCAGTTGTCTTACTGCACAGGAAAGCCTTTCCCTCACTGAAGACAACATCATATCCCTTGTCTTCTAACATCGCCATAGAGATAAGATTCTTCTTCAATCCTGGAACATGCATCACTTCCTTCAATACAAAGGGTGTACCAGACTCCCTCTCAAAGGAAATGGTACCGATACCGGTCACACTGTATCTACCATCATCACCCATATCGATGTGCAATCCAAGATCTTTCTCATCCAGATCAAAAAACAAATCTCGATCTCCTGTCATGTGAAAAGACGCACCACTATCCAAGAACCATACTAATCCCATCAAACTTGATACCAAGCATGCGATCAGTGAAAAATCTAGCTCAAACTGCGAGGCTAAGGCCTCTCCCACTGCAGATCCAGCAGCTTGCTTATTTTTCTTATTTTGCGAACAATTTGTGGCATAATGTCCGTGCTAGTGACATTGAAAGCACTTCACCTTGGACATGTCCTACTTCTTGCCTTTCGCAAAAAATGAGAAGATTTCTTGTTCTTCCCCTTCTTTGGTTTGGCAGCCAAAGCGCAATTTTCTTCATTAGATGCCTTTGATGAAGATCCGTCCCTGGTATTCCATCTGATCTCCTCTTGCACAAGATCCGACCAAAGTCTCTCCCATCCTGGAAATTTCTCCCGACCATTGACAGAGTCCTAATAGGAATGCCAATTCTTCGGAAGACAAGGAGAGCCAAGCTCACCAAGTCCTCATCATCGATAGTCGCCCCCATACTTCCTAGCTCATCCCATCATTAGGTGAACTTTGTGAGATACTTGGGCATACTGTCTCCTTTCTCACACTTAATGTTTTTGAGTTTAGACTAGAGCACCAAATTCCTCTAGCCACTCTTGCTTTGGAATAAATTTTTCAATGCTTTCCAGATCAAATATGGAGAATCCTTTCCATGTAGGCTGGATATAATGTGATCCTTCATGCCCTCCAACAGAATCCTTCGACACTTTGCTGTCTTCTTTTGCCAAGCCTCAACTTGAGTAGCATCAGTTGGCTTTGGGACTTCAACATCTATGAACTTCTTCAACCCATTGTCATCTAACACTGCCTCCATCCTGTCTTTCCATGCAATATAATTCGAGCTACCTTCAAGGGCATACTCCAATCGCAATCCGTTGTAAGACATTTCAACTTCGACACCAAGAAAACACTGTTGCAAATTCAAATTCCACCAGCTCAAAAATCAATCGCTTTTGATCTAAAATTCGTGACAACAAAGTATTTCTCGTACATATATTGATTGTATGGGCATTAACTGGATATCTCACTTTCCAAAAGAAGTATGAATCCAGAGGCTACCTGGCCCGAATACAAACACTGCCTGAAGAAATAAAATGTAATCACTTTCTGAATAATAGATCTGATGATCAACCTACTTTGATACCACGTAGAAATTTGAATAATATAACACTTATTCATAGAAATTATCCTGATTATACACTATTTGCGGAATGCATGCATAATACATAACCTCCTCTACCATTGATCATCAATTTGCGGAATTAAAAAAAACAGTCGCATGCGCACATTGAAACATCAATCACACATATCAACACATTATGTAATGGGGAAAGCATACATCTGAAAACCCCCAACTATCTATATATTATAATGATAGAGAACATGTAACAATACATAGTACAATACTCCTCACAAGCACTCAGTACTATCTCTACATGCTACACACAAACTAGCTCAGATCTGAACAAGTCACAAGTTCAAATCTCCTCCACTATTTGTCTGCCTCTACTGCGTAATCCAAGTTGAGAATAGATCCGAATCCAAGTTCGAATTCCCTTGGCTTGTACTGCAGAATCCTCATTGGTAATCTCAATCAATGATTGTGCAAATCTCATGCACAACTATAGTCACAACTAATAGTAGTCTCACCCTTTCACCCACCTCTAACACTTGTCTCCACTCAACTGTCCATGCACTAAGTTAATTGATGTATTCTTTAGTTGATTTATGAGTTAATAATTAATTCACACCACTCATCACTAGTGTATTTGTCAGTTAGACTAAATACGACTAGTTCAACTAAGTCAAAATGAACACAACTCCATCAACTCCTCAATCAACTCCACCAAACTAAATCACTTGATTTCTAATTGATGTCCATCATGCAATAGCTAAACTAACCCATAGGAAAAGCGTATTTCCTTCTGGTAGTTGCATGTGCCACATCCGTAGCTCAAACTGAAGTGCTGTAAGAGGATGAGATAATGTTTATAGTCCAAATATTATTAAGAGCTAATAATATTTGATTGTTCTATTTTTTGACTGGCAGTCTAAAAATAGACTTTGCACATTTGTCTAAAATTAGAGGTCCATCTATTTTTAACAACATGACCAATCATCCATAAATAGCATCCTGCAACTCATAGACCATGATCCATATGTCTAAAAATAGACATAGTCTAAAAATAGACTTTGCACCAAAAATAGCATGCAGGCCCACTTAGTGAAGGCGGCTTCTTTTCACTAAGCTCCATCATCTTGTTTCATTTTCAACACTCCCTCTCAACAAGATATGGATTATCTGCAACCCCTATCCTACCTCTGTGGTATTCAAATTTGCTCCTGGTGAGCGCCTTCGTCAAGATATCAACATCCTGATCCTTCGTGGGAATGTATGAAAGTAACATGATTCTCCGGTGCACACAATCTCTGATATGATGGTACTTGATGTCAATATGCTTGGATCTATCATGAAATACTGGATTAGCCGAGAGTTTAATGCAACTTTGGTTATCACAACAAATCACAATAGGCTCCAAGTGTGACCTAAACAACTCGACCAGGATCTTCCTCATCCATATAGCCTCGCATGCGGCCAAACTTGCTGATATATACTCAGCCTCTACTGAACTGAGTGCCATGGATCTCTGCTTCCTGCTGTACCAAGAAACTACTGTCGACCTGATACTGAAAATCCCTCCAGATGTGCTCTTTCTTTCCATTGGGCTCCCTACCTAATCTGCATCCGTGAAGCCACATAGCTTCACCTCGTCCTCCTGTCTGTACCACAATCCATATCTCGATGTGCCTCTGAGATAATGCAATACATACTTGCCTACCTTCCAAAAGATCTTGGTTGGCTTAACCATAGCTTGTGAAAACTGGTTAACAACATAGCATATATCGGGTTGTGTGTTGACCAGATACATAAGAGACCCCACCAACTGTCGATAAATAGTGGCATCCACTACCTCCGCTGAAGTAGCATCCTCCTTCCTCCAACATCTAGGAAGAGGAGTATCAACAGGCTTGCAGCCATGCATGTTGAACTTCTCCAGTATCTCCCGGGCATACTTACCGTGAGAAACAAATAATCCATCACTGCACTACCAAATTTCCAATCCCAAGAAATAATGAAGGAGGCCCAAGTCCTTCATCTCAAACTTTCTAGCAAGATCCTCCTTGCATGAAAGTATCAACAACTCATCTCCTATCAAACTCAAATCATCTACATAAAGTACAATGATTAGCAACTTACCCTCCACCACAATCTAGTATAGGTTAGGATCCGCCTCACTCTTGGAGAATCCAAGTCTGGTGAAATAACTTTCTATTCGTGTGTACCAAGCACGAGGTGCTTATTTCAACCCATACAACACTCTCTTGAGCCTACACACATCTGACTCACTGCTAAAGATCTCGAAAACTTCAGGCTACTCTATATACACCTCCACTCTGTTGAAGAACACAGTCTTCACATCCATCTGATGGATGTGTGACCCCATCTGCACTGAGAGAGCAAGAATCATCCGTATGGAAGAATACCTTGCGACAGATGCAAAGGTCTCCTCATAATCGATCCCCTCTATCTGTGAGAAGCCTCGGGCAACAAATCTTGCCTTGTACTTCTCCACACTCCCATCAGTTGCCTACTTCACTTTGTAGATCCATCTCAAACCCACCATTGATTTCCCTTCCGGTCTTGGGACAATCTCCCATGCACTGTTTCTGACAATCGAATCATACTCCTCCACCATGGCATCTACCCATGCGGGATTCTCCATAGCTTCCTCGAAAGAGGATCGTTCAATCACTACACATTTGCTCACAAGAGCCATGTATCTAGTGTACTGATCAGGGGACTATCTCTGTTTGCGCTGTGCTTTAGGTGGTCCTACAACCTTCTCTGCATCTTGAGCCAGTCGCTCAGCTTCTATAGTGCGCTTTCTCCCTCTTATGTTTGGCGCTGCATGAGTGGTCTCTTCCACTCCATGAACTTCATCTTGTGGCTGATCAACATCCTGAAGCTCATCCTTAGGAACTAATAGCTCCTCATCTGCATGCAAGTGTGGCTCCCTCTCAAGCGAACACTTCATGGCTTTCTCCTCCTGAAATTTGATATCCCATTGCATAACAGTCTTGCGACTGTCTAGCAAATACACACGAGAGTTGTGGGGCATATAAGTGTACCCCACAAATATCCCAACCTCTGTGGTTGGCTCCAGCTTCTTCCTGGCATCCTTCATCACATGCATGTAAACAGGAGAACCAAAAATCCTCAAATGGGAAATATCAAGCCTCTTACCAGAATAAGCCTCCTCGGGTGCACTCATGCCAAGTATCTTGTGAGGACAACAGTTCTGCAATATACTGCAGTATTGCATGCCTTCACCCACAAGCAAAGGGGTAGGCCCTGATCATGCAACATTTCCCATGCAGCACCCACGATCATTCTGTTCTTCCGCTCAGCAACCCCGTTCTACTGTGGGTTATGGGGAGCTATGAGCTCTCTTCGAGTCCTTTCTCCGTTGCAGAAGTACTTGAACTCACCAAAGATGAATTCACCACCATTGTTGTTCCTAAGAGCCTTCACCTTCTTCCTCGATTCCTTGTCGACCAGTGCTTTGAACTCACAGAACTTTGAGTATGTCTCACTCTTCTTCTGCATGAAGAAGATCCAACACTTCCGAGAGAAATCATCAACAAAGATCACATAGTACTTGTGCTTTTCTCTAGAAGCTACTGAGAAAGGTCCACACACATCTGTGTGAATTCTCTCAAGGAGCGTCATTGCATGACTATCCTTCTTGTGAAAGCTGGCTTTCACAAATTTTCCCAAATTACACCCCTTGCATTGATCTGACTGTGCAAGAGTGCCTTTAGGAAGCATAGTAGAAATCTGTTGTAGTATCTTCAAAGCTCCATGGTGAAGGTGGCCCAATCTCCGGTGCCATAGCTCCCCATCATCCCGGCTCACCACTCCTTCTACCTTGCATGCCATTGCTACAGATCCATCTACATGCAATTGATAAATGTTCTTGACTTGAACCCCTATCTTTCGGGTTTCTCAGTTGTCTTAATGCACAGGAAAGCCTTTCCCTCGCTGAAGACAACAACATATCCCTTGTCTTCTAACATCGCCATAGAGATAAGATTCTTCTTCAATCCTGGAACATGCATCACTTCCTTCAATACAAAGGGTGTACCAGACTCCCTCTCAAAGGAAATGGTACCGATACCGGTCACACTGTATCTACCATCATCACCCATATCGATGTGCACTCCAAGATCTTTCTCATCCAGATCAGAAAACAAATCTCGATCTCCTGTCATGTGAAAAGACGCACCACTGTCCAAGAAACATACTGATCCCATCACACTTGATACCAAGCATGCTATCAGTGAAAAATCTAGCTCAAACTGCGAGGCTAAGGCCTCTCCCACTGCAGATCCAGCAACGCTTATTTTTCTTCCTCTAAGGACAATTTGTGGCATAATGTCTGTGCTGGTGACATTGAAAGCACTTCACCTTGGACATGTCCTGCTTCTTGCCTTTCGCACCAGAATGAGAAGATTTCTTGTTCTTCCCCTTCTTTGCTTTGGCAGCCAAAGCACAATTGTCTTCGTTAGATGCCTTTGATGAAGATCCGTCCCTGGTATTCCGCCTTATCTCCTCTTGCACAAGATCCGACCAAAGTCTCTCCCATTCTGGAAATTTCTCCCGACCATTTACAAAGTCCTGATAGGAATGCCAACTCTTCGGAAGACCAAGGAGAACGAAGCTCACCAAGTCCTCATCATCGACAGTCACCCCCATGCTTCCCAGCTCATCCCGGCATTGGGTGAACTTCGTGATATACTTGGGCATACTGTCTCCTTTCTCACACTTAATGTTTTTGAGTTTATCCTTGAGCACGAACTTCCTTTGGCCAGTCTTGCTTTGGAATAAATCTGTCAACACTTTCCACATCAAGTATGGAGAAGCCTTTCCATGCAGGTTGGATACAATGTGATCCTTCACACCCTCCAACAGAATCCTTTGACACTTTTCTCTCTTCTTTTGCCAAGCCTCAACTTGAGCAGCATCAGTAGGCTTTGGGACTTCAGCATCTATGAACTCCTTCAACCCATTGTAATCTAACACTGCCTCCATCCTGTCTTTCCATGCAATATAATTCGAGGTGCCTTCAAGGGCATACTCCAATCACAATTCGTCGAACGACATTTTAACTTCGACACCAAGAAAACACTGCTACAAATTCAAATTCCACCAGCTCAAAACTCAACCGCTTCTGATCTAAAATTTATGACAACAAAGTATTTCTCGTACATAGATTGACTGTATGGGCATTAACTGGATATCTCACCTTCCAAAATAAGGATGAATCCAAAGGCTACCTGGCCCGATTATAGACACTGCCTGAAGAAATAAAATGTAATCACTTTCTGAATAATAGATCTGATGATCAACCTTCTCTGATACCATGTAGAAATTTGAATAATATAACACTTATTCATAGAGATTATCCTAATTATACACTATTTACGGAATGCATGCATAATACATAACCTCCTCTACCATTGATCATCAATTTGAGGAATTAAAAAAAACAATCACATGTGCACATTGAAACATCAATCACACATATCAACGTAGTTTGTAATGGGGAAAGCATACAGTCGAAAACCCCCAACTATCTATATATTATAATGATAGAGAACATGTAACAATACATAGTACAATACTCCTCACAAGTACTCAGTAATATCTCCACATGCTACACACAAACTAGCTCAGATCTGAACAAGTCACGGGTGCAAATATCCTCCACTGTTTGCCTGCCTCTACTGCACAATCCAAGTTGAGAATAGATCTGAATCCAAGTTCAAATTCCCTTGACTTGTACTGCAGAATTTTCATTGGCAATCTCAATGAATGATTGTGCAAACCTCATGCATAGCGATAGTCACAACTAATAGTAGTCTCACCCTTTCACCCACCTCTAACACTTGTCTCCACTCAACTGTCCATGCACTGAGTTAACTAATGTATTATTTAGTTGATTTATGAGTTAAGAATTAGTGAATTAATTAATAATTAATTCACACCACTCATCACTAGTGTATTTGTTAGTTAGAATAAATACAACTAGTTCAACTAAGTCAAACTGAACACAACTCCATCAACTCCTCAATCAACTCCACCAAACTCAATCACTTGAGTTCTAACTGAAGTCCATCATGCAATAGCTCAACTAACCCATAGGAAAAGCGTATTTCCTTCTGGCAGTTGCATGTGCCACATCCGTAGCTCGAACTGAAGTGCTGCAAGAGGATAAGATAATGTTTATAGTCCAAATATTATTAAGAGCTAATAATATTCGACTGTTCTATTTTTTGATTGGCAATCTAAAAATAGACTCCACCCATATGTAAATAGAGGCCCATTTATTTTTACCAACATGACCAATCATCGATCAATAGCATCCTGCAACTCATAGACCATGATTCATATGTCTAAAAATAGACTTTGCGCCAAAAATAGCCTGCGGGCCCACTTAGTGAAGGCAACTTCTTTTCACTAAGCTCCATCATCTTGTTGCATTTTCAACACTCCCTCTCAACAAGATATGGATTATCTGCAGCCCCTATCCTGCCTCTGTGGTATTCGAATTTGCTCTTGGTGAGCACCTTCATCAAGATATCAGCATCTTGATCCTCCGTGGGAATGTATGAAAGTAACATGATTCTCTGCTGCACACAATCTCTGATATGATGGTACCTGATGTCAATATGCTTGGATCTATCATGAAATACTGGATTAGCCAAGAGTTTAATGCAACTTTGGTTATCACAATAAATCACAGTAGGTTCCAAGTGTGACCTGAACAACCCGACCAGGATCTTCCTCATCCATATAGCCTCGCATGCAGCCAAACTTGCTGCCATATACTTGGCCTCTGCTGAACTGAGTGCCACGGATCTATGCTTCCTGCTGTACCAAGAAAATACTATCGACCCGATACTGAAGATCCCTCTAGATGTGCTCTTTCTGTTCATTGGGCTCCCTACCAAATCTACATCCGTGAAGCCATATAGCTTCACCTCGTCATCCTGTCTGTACCACAATCCATATCCTGATGTGCCTCTGAGATAACACAATACATGCTTTCTTACCTTCTAGAAGAGCTTGGTTGGATTAAACATAGCTTGTGAAAGCTGGTTAACAACATAGCATATATCGGGTCATGTATTGACCAGATGCATAAGCGACCCCACCAACTGTCGATAAATAGTGGCATCCACTACCTCTGCTGAAGTAGCATCCTCCTTCCTCCAACCTCCAGGAAGAGGAGTATCAACAGGCTTGCAGCCATGCATGTTGAACTTCTCCAGTATCTCCCGGGCATACTTACCCTAAGAGACAAATAGTCCATCACTACGCTACCAAATTTCCAATCCCGGGAAATAATGAAGGAGGCCCAAGTCCTTCATCTAAAACTCTCTAGCAAGATCCTCCTTGCATGAAAGTATCAACAACTCATCTCTCGTCAAAATCAAATCATCTACATAAAGTACAATGATCAACAACTTACCCTCCACCACAATCTGGTATAGGTTAGGATCCGCCTCACTCTTGGAGAATCCAAGTCCGGTGAAATAACTGTCTATTCGTGTGTACCAAGCACGAGGTGCTTGTTTCAGCCCATATAATGCTCTCTTGAGTCTACACACATGTGACTCGCTGTTGAAGATACTGAAACCTTCGGGCTACTTTATGTACACCTCCTCGTCAATGACTCCATTGAGGAACACAGTCTTCACATCCATCTAATGATATGCCACCCCATCTGTGATGAGAGAGCAAGAATCATCCATATGGAAGAATACCTTGCGACAGGTGCAAAGGTCTCCTCATAGTTGATCCCCTCTATCTGTGAGAAGCCTCAGGCAACAAATCTTGCCTTGTACTTCTCCACACTCCCGTCAGCTACCTGCTTCACTTTGTAGATCCATCTCAAACCCACCACTGATTTCCCTTCCGGTTTTGGGACAGTCTCCCATGCACTGTTTCTGACAATCGAATCATACTCTTCCACCATGGCATGTACCCATGCGGGATCCTCCACAGCTTCCTCGAAAGTGGATGGCTCAGTCACAACACATTTGCTCACAAGAGCCATGTATCAAGTGTACTGATCAGGTGACTGTCTCTGTTTTCGCTGTGTTGTAGGTGGTCCTACAACCTTCTCTGCATCTTGAGCCAATCACTCAGCTTTTGTAGTGCGCTTTCGCCCTCTGATGGTTGGTGCTGCATGAGTGGTCTCTTCCACTCCATGAACTTCATCTTATGGCTGATCCACATCTTGAAGCTCATCCTTAGGAACTAATAGGTCCTCATCTGCATGCAAGTGTGGCTCCCTCTGAAGCGAACACTTCATGGCTTTCTCCTCCTGAAATTTGATATACTGTCGCACAACAGTCTTGCGACTGTCTGACAAATACACATGATAGTTGTGGGGCGTATCAGTGTACCCCACAAATATCCCAACCTCTGTGGTCAGCTCCAGCTTCTTCCTATCATCCTTCGTCACATGCATGTAAGCAGGAGAACCAATAATCCTCAAATGGGAAATATGAGGCCTCTTACTAGAATAAGCCTCCTTAGGTGTACTCATGCCAAGTATCTTCTGTGGACAACAATTCTGCACATATACTATAGTATTGCATGCCTCCACCCACAAGTGAAGGGGTAGGCCTGTTATAGCTCCAAATCTCACTATTATGGTTTGTGACGCTACACTCATGGCCTAGGGCAACCCCTCCTTCCAGACCTGGTCCCAAATTTAAAAAACAATGTTTTATTCCCTGTACGCAACATTGGCCTGAGTTAAACGCGTGTATACGCGGGTTCGCATATACCCAACCCGTGTATATATATTAAAACACTTAAAAAAATATAAAACTCCTTATTTTTGGGCGGAGATCGCGGGTTTTACCTGCTGATCACCTTTTAGTGCCCGTGGCCCAACTGTTCCCAACCAATTCCTAACTAAAAAACTACTTTGGAATGGGTATAAAAAGACATCAAAGGTGTTACACTAAAATTTTTCACCATGACTATCTACAGTTAGTATGGCTCCATCAACAGTCATACTATCCTCCTTGGCAAGCCTCATACCTCTGCTCTCCATGTCAAACTTCAAAAAAGAGAGAACGTCATTAAAAACATGTTTATCTCTGGGTACGTAGTTTCTCTCTACCTTACCTGTGTGTACGCATCCCAAGTTCACAATACTTGCGTCCTTGCACACTCTGTATGTAAAGGGGTGGGTGCATACTCCTGTAAAGGTCAAAAGGTGCAAGTTTCATCTTAAAAAAGTTACTTGTGGTCATTTCTAGAGCATTCTAGAAGCTTGTTTGACATGTATTGAGCGCCTCTAGATGGTTCATGTATCCCTATGAAAGAGGAACTTATCCCATCAAGAGAGGGGCTTATCCCATTGATGTTGGACCTGATTAACTTCCTCTAGAACATTATAAATACAGGCATTGGGCTAGAGGAGGGGAGGTTAAAAGCTGAACATTCCAAAGGGTATATGCTGCTGGAATTAGGACTTCCTTGTAGAAGCTTGTGAGGAGAGATTCCTATCCTTTCTTGTTTCATTTGGAAGTGGGTGAGCTTATCAAAGTAAAGGAAAAATCTTGCTGGACCCTGGGAGGAACTTGCACAACACCAAGGCTCAGGTTGTAATGGTTTCTTTGTTTCCTATTAATACAAATAAGTCCATTCTTCTCAACAATTTGTTATTAATGAGTTGTTTCATATACTCCTTGGTCTATATGTTGAATATGTTTTATTTTATGAGATATTCAGGTGCTATTTAATCGTTTGATTGTTATTGAATGCAGGTTTCGAAGTGAAGGAGGAGCTCATCCGGATCGACGAGGCTGGACTACTACAATAGCGTTGGACTACAGGTAGGATCTAAACACTTGATTTCTTGTATGGTAAATGCATGTTTAGAGAAGGATTGCTCTTAATTGTCTTGTTTGTCACTAGAAAGTCTTAGGCTTCTAGGGAGGTTGGTTTTTTCCACAAGATTAACTCTTTCCGCATGACAAATTGGCGACTCCACTGGGGACTCCATTGATGTGAATGATTTTTCCTTTGTGTGACACTTTGATTTGAAAAGAGTCATTTCTTTTTTGGTTTTTGGCTGTTTGACTGTGTATTTGGGTGGGCTAGCTTAGAGTGAAGTTAGATTTTAGTTTTTCTTGATTTTTCAGTAGTACGCACCCTCTGAGTTGAGCACAGTGCGTACCTGTACGCACTGCAGCTTTGTACACAAAGCGTGCACGCACTTGTGCAAACAGGCTGCCTGCGTACCCTGTCAAAAATTAAGAAATTTCCATTTTTTCCCTTAGATTTTGTCTTTCATTGGTTTTTACTGCCCAGATCCATTGGTTATCTGTCAGAGATCTTCACCTAAACTTGTTTCGTTAGCGTCAAGAGTTTTAGTGAAATTCATAGAAGTTCTAGCCTTAGGGTTTGATTTTT
>APFE030807885.1:4823-31630 GCA_000404065.3 Pinus taeda
TCTTTTAAGTTCAGAATTATTTTCAACATTATTTTTAAGTTTTGATTTGATCACTAGATAGATTTTTGTCGGTGCAGAGTATGAGGTATGAATTTTTTTTCAAATCATAGTTTTATTTAATGGATAGAAAAACTTATTATTTGAAAATTTACATCTAATTATAAAAAAATTACTTACGACTTTTACTTTCTATTTAATTAATAAAAAATATTATTTAAACATTAATTTAATTATAAAATTTTAATTATTAATTTTTAACGTATTATAATTAGAAAAAATAAAGATTCGAGTTATAAAAACGAAGACAAATAAACTTCATTAGGGTATATATTAAAAACATATTTGACTAGGTTACTCAAGAACATGGTAATTCCGGTATCAAACACGTGATTGCATCTTACCATTATAGTTATAAATGTCTCTTTAAGTTTCACTGCAATGTGTAAAGAAACATTGTGATTATATCATTTAAATCTACATATTTTTTGTTTTTCAAGTTGTTTATGACTTTTCAGGCTTGGTGAGAGACATGTATGCCATCAAAATCTTTTTTGTTGTTCAAGTTGTTTATGACTTTTTAGGTTTGTCCAGAGGCATGTATGCCATCAAAATCACCTAAGGACAGTACCTGGTTTGAGCCACGAATTTTTTAACATATCTCTTTCCTCTTTCACATGCCACAACCATCGATTTATAATATTATTCCCTTGGAATTAATCGATAATTGTGTCCTGTGAAAGATTTATATTGAACCTAAATGACTAATATTATATACTAGACCCATCCTTAATTGAGCTATTAAAAATTGACATCTTTAATATAAAAATATATAAATAAGGTTTATATCTTAATAATTAACAATTTTCATAATTTTTTAGATTATATCCCAATATTCAATTATATAAAAATTAAGAAATAATATTATTATATTTGTTTTTATAATAATAAAGACATAATTACGCCGTAAGGCGTTTCCCTCTGAAATTAACTTCCCTAAAATCTACGTGTCATCTCTGTGTGCCATTGTCATCCCTGTGTGCCGTTAGATTATGTGTTAGATGATTAGAAAATTGTTAATCGTTCGATCAAAGGAAGGTAGTTGAATGGTTTCAACTGTTCACGATATTTCAAACAGTTGCAAACCCTCCCCTGAATGCTGTTACATCGGAGCCTGAAAGATGATGTCGGTGAAGACAAAGCAGGGGAACGGGAATGGAAACGGGTTCGTGTACGGGAGGAAAGGTCCGATGGTGCCCTTGGCGGAACTTCTAAAGCGCGAGCTCAAAAATGAGAAGAAGCCGACTATTCGACATGGCCAGGCGGGCCAAAGCAAGAAAGGAGAGGACTTCACTCTTATGAAATTGATATGCCAAAGAATTCCTGGGACCCGGTCCTCTACCTTTGCTGTTTTTGCGTTTTGGTGGTTTGTTCTGGTTATCCTCTTGGTGTGCACTAGTTGCATTTGTGTTCATTTTTTGAAGGTAGGTTGTGCAGCAATAAACACAGTAAGTGTCAGTCAAACATTGTTTATTCACAACTGCATAACATTCTATTCTATATTTTAGCAGTTTCTTTATTAGGCAAAAAAATTTTGGGGAATCACATCGTTAGTTTTATTAATTGCTTTTTTTATCACTTGTAAGAAATCTCAACGAATTCTTTTCGTCCAACCCAAAATCTTTTCTGAATTTGATGGGCATATTTTTAGCTAGCTCATGGAAATGTACGATGAAAACATCTGTCATCACTCTCTTGATGAAAGTGATTGGGAAACGTGGTGCTATTTGCCACATAGATTACATTTTGGGAACCTGAAATGTCTATCAAGCTCTATTTCGATGGTCAAAATGAATTCATAAAGGATGGTGCATGAGACTAGATGTTGGGAACCTGATATGTCCATCAATCTCTGACTGAGAAAGTCAAAATGAGTTCATAATGATGGATGGTGCATCAAAATTCTTTGACACCTACACAAGGGAATCATGTGGAAGAGACGAGAATGTTTCCTATAAAATGAAAGCATTTGTATAGTTAAAAATGTAAAGATGAATCTGGATGCATCTGGCAACCACTTTTTAATTTAGTTGAGATTTCAATGAATAATAGGCCCTGATTCTACATTGTTATGGTTATTTTGTGTCTAATTATGAATTTCTAAACTTTATGGTGAAGAGCAACAACATAAATGCCTTAGATTAAGAAGTGTTCAATGATGGAAGAGTTGTTTTCTAGAATAATTTCTTTTAAGCTGTATTTTGGTTGTCTATGTTGACGAAGTTTTGTTTTGTTTCGTGTAAAAGCTACATGAAGCAATTATGCGTGAGGATTATACATTATTTGAATTAGGCATAATTATTGAAGAATTCAGGAGATGATTTATTCTTGGTGACAAGCTTTTGCGCCCTGCTACGGTTAAAGTGTCAGCAGGACCAGATCCTGCAAAAGCCGCAGAAGATTGTGAAAATGGTGTTGGATGCATCTGGCAATTACTGTTTCATTTAGTTGAGATTTCAGTGAATAACAGGCCCTGATTCTACATTGTTATGGTTATTTTGTGTCTAATTATGAATTTCTAAACTTTATGGTGAGCAACAACAACATAAATACCTTAGATTAAGAAGTGTCCAATGATGGAATAGTTGTTTCTAGAATAATTTCTTTTAAGCTGTATTTTGGTTGCCTATGCTGACGAAGTTTTGTTTTGTTTGGTGTAAAAGCTACACGAAGCAATTATGCGTGAGGATTCTACATTATTTGAAGAAGGCATAATTATTGAAGAATTCAAGAGAGGATTTATTCTTGGTGACAAGCTTTTGCGCCCTCCTATGGTTAAAGTGTCAGCAGGACTAGGTCCTGCAAAAACCGCAGAAGATTGTGAAAATGCTGCAGAACATTCCGCTAAATCAGCTGAAGAATGCAAGGAAACAACAAAGGATGCTAATGCATCAGATTCTTCTGATGTCTCAGAAGAGAGAGAGGCATAATGCTTTGTTGCTCAAATTTTGTAGGTTTGTTTATTTTCAAGCTAAATTCATTATTCGTATTGTCTTTTGGGCCTCAAAGTTTACACAAAGTCTGTTTGAGTTTTTGAGCCTTCCCTATTGTAAATGGCAAGCAGACAACATGGTTGAGGCATTCTATTTTCTCTAATGATAGCAGTTGGTCTGTGGCCACTGGCCATTTGTTGTATTAGATAGAAGCTCCTCTCCATAATTTAATAAATGGTTGAAACTTGCATGTTACAATGTGTTAACAGTGAGACAGTTCCATTGGTTTTCCAAACCTTGATAACTATTTTTACTTGAGCACCTTTATTCTTGTCTTCATATTATAGTATGGTAAAGCTTTCCCCATGGGATTCTTAAATGGGGAAAACTTTATAATTTGAGGCCTTTTTAGGTCAAATAAATCATAACTAGATTCAATTTCGTCATAAGTGTGGTCTGCAGTTGGTTCTCTTATTTTTCATCATATTATATTTGATGCTCCCAGTTTTGTGGTCCTATTTTAAATTAGTGATTATCCAAATGAATACGTTTAAGTGGAGTTTAAGATTGTGTTCCTTTGTTTACCTCTTAATTTTCGCATCTCTGGCTAAGAAGCAACTGCCGGGAATGGCCTTCTTGCATTGACGAGGCAGTGTGGGAGGGGTGAAACATGTCTCTTGTTATCCTTCCATACCATTAAACCAAGACCTAGTTAATCTGTTATTTTTTGTTTTGTAATTTGAAACAATTTGTTAAGTCTCCCATCGTTATTTTCCTGTTATAACTCTATTGTAGAACACTACAATAAAAATATATAGGAAATTTGATCAGCGTACTGAATACGGATCACTTGATTCATGTCAGTACCCTGTTGAGAATGAATGAATGTTAAGACTCTAAATTTTGTCTAAAAAATTGGTGGTTCTTGCAACTTTAGTTGTATGAATGTTTGATTAGGTATACAGTTGCTATATGTGAACTGTGGGACCTTGTCCAAGTTTTCCTGGCTAACTGTTTCTTTGTAAAAGTGGAGGATTCAAAGTTTAGTCATACTAAAGCTCTTGCTTATGGTTGTTCAGGTGGTTGAATTCAACTATTTACTCATATCTTTGTAGGCTTCTCATGGTCGCAGGCTTTGTCAAAACCGACAAAGAATTTCAGGTCAAAGGTATATAGATATATGCCTGTGAATGTGCCATTAATATTTTGTTAGCTGCATGTCTTGTTAGTTGCATGTCTTGATAGCTGAAAATATATTTGCTTCTTTTGATATGTTCCAGAGGTTAGTTCCACCAGTGGCATAAAAATGCCTATTATTTTATCTTGTTTGTCATATTATGTTTTGGATTTTCTCACAATTTTAGGACATTTTATCTGAATTGTATATGGATATTTATGTTGTAGCCTTGTTCAGTGCATCAGTATGTCGTAGGGGCAGGTAAAGACATCTTTCAAGAAATTGAGAATTAAATCTGACACTGAAAATTTTCACATGGAGATACATTTCACTCGGGCATTCTAACATATACTGGATTTAGTAATTGAGGTTTAGGAACACTAGTTCACAATGCACAAATCTTAGATTTTGGTGTGCACTAGTTGCATTTGTGTTAATTTCTTGAAGGTCAGTTGTGCAGCAATAAACGCAGTACGTGTCAGTCAAACAGTGTTTATTCACAATTGCATAACATTCTATTCTATATTTTAGCAGTTTCTTTATTAGGCAAACAAATTTTGGGGAATCGTGTCGTTAGTTTTATTAATTTCTTCTTTTTATCACTTATAAGAAATCTCAAAGAATTCTTTTCGTCCAACCCAAGATCTTTTCTGAATTTGATGGGCATATTTTTAGCTAGGTCATGGAAATGTACGATGAAAACATCTGTCATCACTCTCTTGATGAAAGCGATTGGGAAACATGGTGGTATTTGCCACATAGATTACATTTTGGGAACTTGAAATGTTTATCAAGCTCTAACTGCAATGGTCAAAATGAATTCACAAAGGATGGTGCATGAGACTAGATGTTAGGAACCTGATATGTCCGTCAATCTCAGACTGAGAAAGTCAAAATGAGTTCATAATGATGGATGGTGCATCAAAATTCTTTGACACCTACACAAGGGCATCATGTGGAAGATACCAGAATGTTTCCTATAAAATGGAAGCATTTGTACAATTAAAAATGTAAAGATGAATCTGGATGCATCTGGCAACTACTGTTTAATTTAGTTGAAATTTCAATGAATAACAAGCCCTAATTCTACATTGTTATGGTTATTTTGTGTCTAATTATGAATTTATAAACTTTATGGTGAGAAGCAAAAACATAAATACCTTAGATTAAGAAGTGTTCAATGATGGAAGAGTTGTTTTCTAGAATAATTTGTTTTAAGCTGTATTTTGGTTGTCTATGTTTTCTTTTGTTTGGTGTAAAAGCTACAAGAAGCAATTATGCGTGAGGATTCTACATTATTTGAAGAAGGCATAATTATTGAAGAATTCAGGAGAGGATTTATTCTTAGTGACAAGCTTTTGCACCCTGCTATGGTTAAAGTGTCAGCAGGACCAGGTCCTGCAAAAGCTGCAGAAGATTGTGAAAATGTTGTAGAACATTCTGCTAAATCAGCTGAAGAATGCAAGGAAACAACAAAGGATGCTAATGCATCACATTCTTCTGATGTCTCAGAAGAGAGAGAGGCATATTGCTTTGTTGCTCAAATTTTGTAGGTTTGTTTATTTTCAGGCTAAATTCATTATTCTTATTGCCTTGTGGGCCTCAAAGTTTACACAAAGTCTGTTTGAGTTGCTGAGCCTTCCCTATTGTAAATAGCAAGCAAACAACATGGTTGAGGTATTTTATTTTCTCTAATGATAGCAGTTAGTCTGTGGCCACCGGCCATTTGTTGTATTAGATAGAAGCTCCTCTCAATAATCTAATATATGGTTGCAACTTGGATGTTACAATGTGTTAACAGTGAGACAGGTCTTTTATTGCCATTCTTTTTCCAAACCTTGATAACTATTTTTACTTGAGCACCTTTATTCTTGTCTTCATAATATAGTAGGGTAAAGTTTTCCCCCATGGGATTCTTAAATGGGGAAAAGTTTATAATTTGAGGCCTTTTTAGGTCATATAAATCATAACTAGATTCAATTTCGTCAAAAGTGTGGTTTGCAGTTGGTTCTCTTATTTTTCATCCTATTATATTTGATGTTGCCAGTTTTGTGGTCCTGTTTTAAATTAGTGATTATCCAAATGAATACGTTTGGGTGGAGTTTAAGATTGTGTTCCTTTGTTTACCTCTTAATTTTCGCATCTCTGGCTAAGAAGCAACTGCCGGGAATGGCCTTCTTGCATTGACAAGGCAGCGTGGGAGGGGTGAAACATGTCTCTTGTTATCCTTCCATACCATTAAACCAAGACCCAGTTAATCTGTTATTTTTTGTTTTGTAATTTGAAACAATTTGTTAAGTCTGCCATACTTGTTTTCCTAGTATAACGCTATTGTAGAACACCACAATAAAAATATATAGGAAATTTGATCGGCGTACTGTATACGGATCACTTGATTCATGTCAGTACCCTGTTGAGAATGAATGAATGTTAAGACCCTAAATTTTGACTAAAAAATTGGTGGTTCTTAGAACTTTAGTTGTATGAATGTTTGATGAGGTATACAGTTGCTATATGTGAATTGTGGGATCTTTTCCAAGTTGTCCTTGTTAACTGTTTCTTTGTAGAAGTGGAGGATTCAAAGTTTAGTCTAAAGTTCTTGTTTATGGTGGTTTAGGTGGTTCAATTCATCTATTTACTCATATCTTCGTAGGCTTCTCAATTGTCAAGTGCTTGAATATATACACTTGCACTTAAAAAAATGGGTCCCCATTGATTCAAGTGGGGAACTATGTGAACTTTTGCTTTGTATGTTATCTGCATAGTTCAGAACTACATGCATGCTAAATCCACTTAGATGGTTTCAAGAGTTGATATTACTTGAAACTTCTAAATGCTTAAATGACAACTTGAAATCATCTAACTTTTAAACTCGATTAGTTGTAAAATTTCTATCTGTTCCACAGCGTGTGTACTTCTTGTTTCTATAATGTAATAAAAAGTGCAGTAAATTGCAAATTCCATTGTCCGCAATACCAAGTTTGATGATTTGTTGCTTTTCATTTGGAACACAGTTATTAACCTGCTTTGCTTTCATATGAAAATGCGTCCTTGTGAATTCATGAGTTAAACATGAATAAGAGGTTTTGCAATAATATTAGACTTTAGGATCATCATAAATATCCTTGGTTGTGAATGACACTTCAAATTAAATAGTCAGTGATTGATAAAGTTGCGCTAGTTGTAGGAGTCAAAAGTGCGACATGCAAGATCAATATAGAATCAGAAAAACTGGGTATAGAGGAAAAACTGCTAGTTTATGACTAAATTCCACATGGAAGCTTGGAAAATGCCTATTATGGTGGGTTCTCCTGTTCTCTTTTTTCCATTTCATGTATATCTGCAGGAAATCTCATTCAATTCATTTTTGAAGGGTTGTTTTTTATTTTTTTTTACAAAGATAGCCTTTCAATCACTTGCATATTATGAGTTTCTTATGGATTCCACAATCTCCCCTGTTTAGATACTGTTGGTAATCACACGCCTGCATATTATGAGTTCCTTACGGATTCCACACTTTTCACCTATTTAGCTACTGCTGGTAACCACTAGATATTCAATTACATTTGATCCCGAGACCTCTTTGAGTATTTGTACTATAGCATCTTCTAACCAAGCTAATCCTTGGGGCTATCTCTGCTGGATTGTTATCAACTAACCTTGGTGGCATTTGATATTATAGTGAATTTTCATTTTCTATTATTCCAAATAGTCTACATGCTTATTCAGAAGTATCCCACTGCCTTGGTAAATGCACAAGTCCTTGAAATTGAAGCCATCACCAGTAAGGTTGATTTGTCCATGCCTTTTAGAATGACCGTGTATGAAATTGTAGACCTTCAAAGTCTTTTCTATATTTTTTGAAGGATACAAACACCAAGAATAAGAAAATGAAGGAAAGTGAAAGTTGTAGGTTGTTTATTCCTTTGGGGTTATTTTCCTGGAGATTCTTACTGGGAAGCCACGATTCTTACTGGGAAGCCACCTTCAGATAAGGATTTTGCAGCATGGGATCAAAACTTTGTTGATGACAAGCATCGCCTTTTTCGCATCATAGATCCTACTCTTCGACCAGAGGTTGAAAGAAGGGAAGAAATCTCAGTGTCTGTGGGGATTGCATTGAATTGTGCTTCTGCTTCCCCTCAAAAGAGACCATCAATGAAGGAGGTATTGCATTTTCTAGAAAAATGGCCATCATCAACAACTGATTAACCAATTCTTTCTTCCTATTTAGCATCCTTGCTTTGACATAAGTTGGACAGAGATGAGGACTTACACCCACATTCCATGTGCAACAACTCTACTTAGACATTGACATAACTCATATAGACACCTCTATGATTGAGACTCAACAACAGAAAAACTCTGTTGTCAACTCAGCTGCTTATGAAATGGCTAGATTCTTCTTAAAAATTTCAATATTTCTACAGTTGAGGATTGTAGCAAAGCTCAAGGATCAAACTTAACTCCATGCTTATTGAGGCATCCACGTTCTCACAGTTTACTTGCAGCTCATTGTCAGTTTTAATGGGAAGATGATATATTGTGTATTATTGTTGCAGTGGCAGGGGATGGATTTTAATTGCTGGTTGGACCAAAAGAAATTGATGCAAATCAATATTGACAATTAGATTTATTGTTTCAGCTATAGTTTGCATATACAAAGAAGAAACTGCTCTTTTTTCAGGTTAGAATATTTATATATACATGTTCATCTCAGCAACAAATGATAATTTATCAAAACCATGAGAATGCTACATAGCTTCCTTCATAAGCCTTCTTAGGAAGACCATGAAATAAGACAAGTGACCCTATGCCTTATTCTACATAACATCTTCTTACTTAGCTGGAGAACAATTGGTTGCAGTATTTATATCAGTTTCTGTGGAATGTTTCTGCTGTTATATATTGAACAGGTCCATTATACCATATTCCTGGTAAGCCATATTTTATTGATGACTGCATTAATTACCTCAGTTTGGAGACTGAACACATCATAATGATCAATTAATTACATTACAGTATTGGGATATTGTGTTACATCATAACAATATTTTCTAAATCGGTAGGCATGGCGGCCCTATGATGCTTGCAGTTTAGCGAGGAGGGAGAGAAGATGATGTCGGAGAAGACGAAGCCGGCGAACGGGAATGGAAACGGGGTTGCGTACGGGAGGAAAGGTCCGATGGTGCCCTTGGTGGAACTTCTGAAGCGCAAGCTCAAAAATGAGAAGATCGAGAAGTCGACTATTCGACATGGCCAGGCAGGCCAAAGCAAGAAAGGAGAGGACTTCACTCTTATGAAATTGGAATGCCAAAAATTTCCAGTGGAAGGGTCCTCTACCTTCACTGTTTTTGCGATATGTTTTGCTTATCCTCCTGTGGCAATTTATTTAGAAATTTTCTATTTAATTTGTTTTGTTGAGCTTATGGTTTGGGTCCCTCAGCAGTCGGTCTTTATTTATTGTTTAACAATTAAATCTTAGGGGTTTCTTTTTGCGAGCAAAGAGATTTGAACTCGTACCTCATGCATAACTAAATAGTATTTCACCGTGGGAAAACACAAGGGTTGAGGGGGCTCGTAAAAGAAGTTGTGAATTTGGTTTGCGATGTCTAATTTTCAGGTCTCTATTCTTTGGGATTTTTTCAGTTGATGATTTATTAGGACGAAGAAAGAAAACGAGCCCTTAAATGCATTTAGGCACATAATGGATTAGTGACAGCTCTATATTCAAAGGAAAATATACTGAAAGATATTGTGAGTGCCATGCCAATAGGTTTGAGTAGAGAAGACTGGTTATCAGCATTGCCAAGAGCCATGGTCGCAGGGTTTTTCAAAACCAACAAAGAATTTCAGGTCAAAGGTATATAGATATATGCCTGTGGATGTGCCATTAATATTTAGTTAGCTGCATGTCTTGTATATCTATACTAGTGGTGCTTCCTATCCTTCTTGTTCTGATATCTGTTGGTTTTACCGGAACAAACATCGGGAACCACCGTTACTTTTGTGATAATAGATGGCTGGACAGTCACGGTAGCATCTGTAGGTGATTCTCACTGCATTCTTGAATCACCTGGAGGGTTGGTTTCTCTTTTAAATGTTGATCACAAGCTTGAGGCCAATCTTGAAGAGTAAGATTCTTGCCATGATGCAGCACAAACCATGACCCTCTATGCTATACGAGTGTCTGTATTCCTTCGGTTGGTTGATTGTGGATACCAGTCTTTTTTTAGCCAGTTTATTGTTTCAAGCTCTTGATTTGTATTGATATATGATACTGTAGGAGAGAGTGCATAATGGCCAATGGTGGTGAGATTGGTAGATTGAATACTGTTGGTGGAGCCAAGGTAGGAATCTACACAATCTTTTGTGGGATATATAGACATAAAGAAGTATATTTACATACTACAATAAAGGCTCGTAAAACTTGACCGTGCTTCTTTTGTGCAAATTTATGATTGTTGGTCACAATCGGATGTTTTTATCTTCGCTAAAGTGCGTCATATGTGTTTGTTTTAGCTTTGATGAGTTTAAAAGCATCGAAGTTATTTACATATGGTGTACCATTCTGCTACAAAATGGCCTATCCTAGACTTTTTGTTTTAGCTTCGATGAGTTTATAAGCATCGAAGTTATTTACATATGGTGTACCATTCTGCTACAAAATGGCCTATCCTAGACCTACACTTGCAGTTTCTTTCGTAGAAGTACTAGTAATTTAAAAATTACTGTGCTTAAATTTTATCTACGAAATTGATGCAAATCATTATTAACTAGTTATTGATAATTTTGCCCACTGAGTTCCTTGAGGTCGAGTATAATGCTTCCCTTGCTTATCAAAGAGTATTGATTCATGTTCAATTTCAACATTCTGGATAACCAAATCCAGTTCTCTCTAATCACTGCAAAAGGGAGTCCATTATCATGTAGGGTTTGAATTGTTATTCTCCTCTTGTTGCATGCTAATCTTGATCATATTGTTCAGCTTCTAAGGTTCTTAGTGGCCTATCCTTTTCAGATCGTTTCACATTAACATTGACTAACACTATATATCTCCAATCTTGCAGGAAGGTCATCAAACTCTCCCTTTTATCTGCCATGGTTGGCCAGGATTAAAATTGCAAAGGGAGTAGCCAGAGGCCTGGCTTATTTACATGAAAGGAAGTTTTTTCATGGAAATATTAAGCCAAGAAACATCCTTCTGGGCTTTGACATGGAGCCATACATAGCAGATTTTGGGCTAGAAAAGCTACTGGACACTGCCAATGTTAAGTGTAGTAGCTCTGCTATCCACCTAAGGAACCTTGAAGGTATATTTTTAGGGAGAAAATGCTCCACTGGCTCCCGCGATAGCCTGCAAACAACACCTCATCTGCTGGGCAGTTCAGGCACATCCAAGAACTTTGTATCTCCTTACCAGGACCCAGGGGCATTGAAAACTTTCAAACCCAACCAAAAGTGGGATGTTTATTCCTTTGGGGTTATTTTTCTAGAGATTCTTACTGGGAAGCCACCTTCAGATAAGGATTTTGCAGCATGGGGTCAAAAATTTGTTGATGACAAGCATCGCCTTTTGCGTATCATAAAACCTCGCCATTAGAAAAACTTATCATTTCTTTATCCACTCACTATATGAGTTCCATTGGGTGTGTAGAGCCTTACAACAATATTATATTAGTGCAATTTTCAAATTTTCATTTAATCTACTAATTATCAGCACTAAACTCTTTATAAATGAAGTTGAAACACTAAAAGACGATGCTTTCATTTTAATTTAAAAGAGAATTATCATGGTAAATTGGTATAAGAATATTAGTAGAAAAAATCACCTAGTTATAAGCCTAAATATTGCAAAGGCTAATTCTTCATGTAGCATAATCAATTAACCATGTGATCTTGCTACATGATGCAAAAAAAATGACCCATGGATCCTAATACTTTGTAGGGTTTTTTTTCAATTCAATAGGCTTTTCTTCTTCTTCTTCAAACTCTTTATAAATGAAGTTGAAACACTAAAAAACGATGCTTGCCTTTTAATTTAAAAGAGAATTATCATGGTAAATTGGTATAAGAATATTAGTAGAAAAAATCACCTAGTTGTAAGCCTAAATATTGGCAAAGGTTAATTCTTCATGTGGCATAATCAATTAACCATGTGATCTTGCTACATGATGCAAAAGAAATGATCCATGGATCCTAATACTTTTTAGAGTTTTTTTTCAATTCAATAGGCTTTTCTTCTTCTTCTTCTTCCTAAGATGGTAAAGATAATGACTCAAGAATGACTCTAAGCTTACTAGATAACCAAATTCTCAACATACCTTGCAATTCCCACACTAGCCACTTACGGATTTTCAAACATCAATGTTTAGATAATAAATAATGGTTGGGCATAAAAAAACATAGACATTAACACCAAAAATAATAATAATCACATGAACCTACTAAGAAAGCGGAAACACATAAGATATCATCTTCACATTGGATACTTTAGAGAAAGGCAATCTTGAGTACCACAATCAAGTAAAGAAACACGAGACTACGGGAGAAGTGAGTGTTAATTTTTAAAATTTTGATATAAACATTGGTTTTCAAGAGAAATTGCAATTAACAATGTACAAATCACTGAATAAAAAATTACCAATTAAACTTTTAAGTCATGTTTTAAAGGTGCAATTAAGTTGAGCTTTCATCTTGTCATTAAATTGATTGACACTGAATATTAAATATAAGATAAATATATAGGAGTAGCATGTGAGTGTCAGTTTTATAAAGAAGATTCTTTTTATTATTAAAAAAATATAGATAGTTAGTTTCATTTTAAAGGGTTATAAATATGAGTTATAAATAAAAGACTTAAAAGGTTGTAAATATTTGAAGCGTTGTAAATATGAGTTATTAATTGTTTTTACTCAAAACGTGATAAATAGCAATTTAGCAATTTATTTTTAATTGAGTGGCTCAAATTCATGTTTTAGGTTGAAGGTAAACCCACTAAAGTGGAAAAAATTGTGATGCCAGTGATTAGAGGGATTGTCATCATGGGGTGATAAGAAATTTAATATTCCAAGAAGAGGAGGTAGTAGTAGACTCTAAATAAATTAGCAATGCAACAACATAAATGTTTGCAATAAATTTAGAGAGATCCACCTTGTTGAATAATGCACACACCACATGGATAATGGATTTCCACACTTTATGCCTTACGGCGTTTTCTTTGCAACATCTGATGCAAATGCTAGTTAATAGTTTATGGTAATTTATTTTAGATTAGGTTTTATTATTCCATTTTAAACTTATTAACCAATTCAAATTCGTTTCAAAATTATATAAAAATATATAAATAATAATAATATATATATATAATTTCTTGTGAAATTGAAGATCGTCTAAAAATTATATATTATTAATGATAATAGATATTGTTAATATTTAGAAAAATCTTTCATTTTTATTTCACACACTTTGAATACACATGAAAAAAAATGCACTATTGATACAATAAATATATCTGATTTACAATTTCAATATCTATGTTAATTTCAAATATATTTTATAAATACTGTGCTCCATAAATTTTGTAATCTTCATGCTAGTAAATTTTTTTTCCAATTTTTATGCTTCTAGCTATGGCTCTATTGCCATGTGTGTTAAAAGTTCTATAATATTGATGTCAGCAAATTATTTCTATGATTTTCATACATTTATTTATCTGAATCCGTCGGCATATGCATAAAATTTCACATGAAATTATCAGGACAGATTTAACATTCCACAAGGAATATTTTAGTTGAATCATATCGAAACGTCTCGATTCGGTATTGACTGCCATTGTGGAAACACCAAACCCTGTTTTCAATTATCGCACATCGCACGACCGAAACGTCTCGAAGAGGATCGGAAAGATAAAGCTAACAAATAACAAGTGAAGGCTGAAGATTACCCGACGGTCAAACTGACAATGGCCCACTTGAATCGTTTCATTGACCTAGATTAATTTCCGATAGCTACACGAAGGAAGTTGAGAGTGACAGCAGCCACGAATTTCAAGTGTATTGATCGGCAAGCCCAAAATCCACCCTGTGTGAATTGAGGGTTCTAGAGTGGACAATAAATTTCTCGGTTCATCTTAGATTTCCTCCTCCAATTATCACAGGAACAATAACATAATTTCAATTTACATTTCTTTCTGCTAGAGAGTATGCGGTATGAATTTCATCGAAAAACATAATCTTATTTAATGAATAGAAAATCATATTATTTGAAATTTTAACTTTGATTTTGAAAAAAATAATTTCATGGAAATATTATCTTTTAGAATTAGTATAAAAATTTAATATTATCAATCGGATATAATGACCTAACCTAAAACGATTGAATATAGTCTTAAAAATTTAGTAATATATAAAATAGTTGATGTTCAACATTAAAATGCAGAAATGTGATTACTGAATTAACATGGGTTGAGATGCGGCAGGTGAATGACAATTTATCGTTATTTAACTTGACCTACAGGTGAGTGCTAATATTTTTGAAGAGGAGATCTTTTGTTATTGCAAAATCTAAAGATTTGTTGAGTTATAATTATTTTTAAGTTTATGATAAATTTTTTAATTTCTATTTATTATTTTCTTAATGTTTAAATGGCAATGAAGCTTATGATGAATATAGACTTCTAAATATTTTTATGGAAAACTTTCTTACAACTAGTTCTTGACATAAAAGAAAGTATCTTATATGATTTTTTTTGAGTTAATTATCATGAATATACTTTTTTCTATGTTTATGCTTGTATCTATTTTAGAGTATAAATTTTAGAGAATTTTTAGTTGTTTCTTTCGATTATAATGGATCTTTGTTAAAAGAGCAATATCTTCAAAACAAAGGAGACATGTTATGACTTACTAATAACATAAAGCTAACCAGCATAACCGACATCTGCCAATTTCTCTTAAGTTATCAATGTATATGCCAAAAAAATAGGAGAAAATGGACACCCTTACTCGACTCCAATACTGCATTTAATTTCTTTTGACAAACTTTTAGTAACATTCTCATATAAAGTTGTCACAACGACGGTCAACTTGAGACTTTTAAGACTTTTATTTTTAATTATTTTAAATTGTTTGATTTTAACTCTTCATTATAATTATTTGGCTTAACAAAACTGTACGATGTGAGAACGAAGTTCACTCTGAACAGAGACGATTGACAAGAGAGAAGAATGCGAGTCAGTATAAGAAAGTAATAACTCTGAAAGTTGGAGGACTTTGATGTAGAAATATGGAAAGGAGTGGGAATTCTTATAAGCCAGGGAATCGTGACTATAAACTCCCTCGCAGCCTTGTCTGACGTGCGTGCCTATTGACTGCGATTATGCAGACGCCAAACCCTGCTTTCAATTATCCCACATGGCACGACCGAAACGTCTCGCAGAAGATCGTAAAGTAAAGCTTAACAAATAACAAGAGAACCCTGGCGCCGGGGAGCAATTCGTGAGGTTACCGTACGGCCAAACCCGCCATAGTGTCCTTGAATCGTCCGATAACTACGAGAATTTCAAGTGTATTGAGGGTGCTAGAGTGGACACGAAATTTCTCGGTTCTACTTAGATTTCCTCCTCCTATTTTGGAAGAGAGTCAAATGAACAATAACAACTCCAATTCAAATGTTGAATGCAAAACCAGAGTATCTCTTCTTCAAGCATGTCTTCCGGCTACTGAGAAGACGGTCTTCGCAGAAATTTCATCAACGAATGATCTGCGAATCAAGATTTACCTTTCCGGCAATTCAAATTGAAAAATTTCCTCTTTAAGCATGACTTGCCACCCCTTCTAAGAATTTGTGATTCCGACGAAATTCTATTCAACGAATGACCTGAGAATGATGAATTAATTTCTGCTAAGAATTTGTGATTCGGACGAAATTCTATTCAACGGATGAATGAGAATGATGAATTAATTTTCAAAGAAGTAGTTGAGCATCGTGTGATTATCAATCTCATAAGTAGATAGGCTTTCTTTCTGCTGCAGAGTATGTGAGTATGTGGTATGAATTTCGTTGAGAAACTAAATTTTATTTAATGGATAGAAAAACACATTATTTGAAATTTTAACATTCATTTCGAAAAAAAATATAACGAAAGATAACTTTATTTAAAAAAAATAAATTATTATTATTATTTTAATTCAATTTTTTTTTCAAATTAAAAATTAATTTTTAAAAAAATATATATTGCAAACCTATTATGGTGTAGAATATATATATATATATATATAATATGTCATAAACTAAAACGATTGAGTATACTAATATAAATTTAGTAATATATAATTTTAATTGATGTGTAACATTAAAATGCAGGAATGTCATTACTCAATTAACATGGTTTGAAATGAGGCACGTGAATAATAATGTATGGTTATTTAATTTGATGTACAAGTGATTGATATGGATATGGCTAGTAAAAAGGTTATTTAAATTGTAATTAAGTTTATGATGGATATTGATCTCTAAATATTTGTATGAAGACATTTTTTATAATTAGATGCTAACATAAATTAAATTATTTTATATGATTTTTTTAGAATTAATTATTATGAATATAGTTTTTTCAATATTTATATTTATATCTATTTTGGAGCATAAATTTAGACAATTTTGAATTGTTTCCTAAGATCATAATAGATCTTTTTTAAAAGAATAATATCTTGAGTAGAAAAAAAGCATGTTATGATCTAATAGTAAAGCGGGCTAGCCAACACAACCAAGATCTCCCAAACAATCTTTTAGGCTATGAATGTATATGCCTTGAGTTGTTTCCTAAGATTGTAATGGATCCTTGCTAAAAGAGCAATATCGTCAGCATAAAAGAGACATGTTATGACCTATTAGTAAGCATGGGGTTGCCTAACACAATCAACATCTTCCACACACTCCTTTAGGTTATCAATGCATACGCCAAAAATGTGAGGGAAAAGGGACATCCTTGCTGAACTCCAATATTGCATTTAATTTATTTTGACTAACTTTTAGTGGTCCTAAACTTGGAAATAAGATTATCGTATAGAATTGTCATAACAACAGTCAAATTGAGAAAAAGCATTCCCTCTTCTATCATTTTATGATAGCTTTGTTCTAGAAATGGTGTGAGAATCATGTCTAAAGTCAATAAAATAATGGAAGGGATTGGTTCTATTATTATAGAATTACTCTACAATTATCCAAAGAGTAACAAAATGTTCCAAGGTTGATCGATATCCCATAAACCCAACTTGGCATTTAGCTCTTATACTATATATATCAAGCCAAAGGATAGTCCTCTTTTGTAAGCATGTAAAGATCTAGGTAATCATAATGACACTAAAAATAGAGAGAATGCTTTAATCTCCACGTTAAATATAGGAACAATATGTTAATATAATGATCACACATACATAGGGAGGGCTGATGATTCAATATAGCAGACACTTATACCAAATTAAACATTACATAATCATCACATCAACACATCAAAACAACAAATATATGTTGAAACCCTTGCAAGAGAAAAACAAAAATATTTTGTTTTTGTCTACTTCAAGCTTTAATACATCAATTTGTAGCAACAACCTACTAGAGGCACAAAAGCCTAAAATGACTTTCAGGAACAAAGCTACTAGAGGCACCAAACCCAAAAATAAATTTGTAGGAACCAAGCTATTGGAGGCACCAACGGCCAAAATGATTTGCAAGCACCGACATATTGTAGACTACAACTTGATTTAAGCACCAACCTCGATGATATGAAAACATCGACTTATAGTATGGTCCAACCTCATTGATGCACCCCACTCATTCTTCAATCTCTAATGGACTAAATTTCATAACATTTTGAAATTACTTCCACAAGCATCAATAACAATACACTACTATAAATATGTTCACCAATCTACAACCATTCTAGCTTCTTCAATTTTCATTCTAATCATCTAGATAGAAATTGTTCATGATCCCAGAACATAACAAGAAGAAAAATATAACTTTTTGACTACAAAAATGTAGCCTCATAACTCATCAAGTCAGTATGCCATTCATTTCCCCTTTTCTGGAAATTAAATTGGACATTAAAAATTCCCAAAAAAGGTAACAAGAATTATTCAACAGACACAATCCATTTTTCAGGGCACCTTCACATTTCTACATAATGCGCTTATTCGGGTGTAACAAAATTCACCTTCTAGCATGCCACTAACCCCACAGAAAACAAAATGTTATACAATATGACTGCAGCCACAAATTTCAAGTGAATTGACCGGAACGCCCAAAAGCCACTATGTGTGATTTGCGCACACGAGAGTGGCCACTAAATTTGCGAGTTTCCTCGTCGTGTTTTAGAAAACAGTGAATATGAACAATAACAACTCCAATTCAAATCTTGGTTGCACAACCGGAGTATCTCTTCTTCAACCATGTCTTCTGGCTACTGAGAGGATGCTTCATATGAAATTTCATCGGCTAATGACAACTCTTCTTCAAGCATGTCTTCCGGCTCTTAGAAGATGCCTCCTACGAAATTTCATCCGCTAATGGCTTCCACCTACTAAACATGGCTTCCACCTACTAAGAATTTGTGATTCGGACGAAATTCCATTCAACGAATGACGTGAGAATGAAACTTTAAATTCTCAAAGAAGTAAAATTATTATCAATGTAATCTTTTAAGTTCAGAATTATTTTCAACATTATTTTTAAGTTTTGATTTGATCACTAGATAGGTTTTTCTCGGTGGAGAGTATGAGGTATGATTTTTTTTTCAAATCTAGTTTTATTTAAATGCATAGAAAAACTATTATTTGAAAAATTTACATTTAATTATAAAAAAATTAACTACGACTTTTACTTTCTATTTAATTAAATAAAAAATATTATTAAAACATTAATTTTAATTATTAAAAATTTAATTAATTATTTTTTGACGTATTATAATTAGAAAAAATTAAAGATTCGATTTATAAAAACGAAGACAAAATAAACTTCATTAGGGTATATATTGAAACATATTTGAGTAGTTTACTCAAGTACATGGTAATTCCGGTATCAAACACGTGATGCGTATTACCATTATAGTTATAAATGTCTATCTAGGTTTCACTGCAATGTGTAAGAACATTGTGATTATATCTTTTAAATATATATAATATATAATTTTTCAAGTTGTTTATGACTTTTCAGAAACAATTGTGATTAATATCTCATATATATTATATATATAATATATTTGTTTTTCAAGTTGCTTATGACTTTTCAAACTTGCTCACAGGCATGTATGCCGTCAAAATCTCCTGAGGATAGCATCTGGTTTGGACTACACCAATTTTAAACTGATTAAATTTTTTAACATATCTCTTTCCTTGTTTCACATGCCACAACCATCCATTTATAGTATTATTCCCTTGGAATTAATTGATAATTGTGCCCTATGAAAGATTTATATTAAATCTAAATGACTAAAGCCATCCTTAATTAAGCTAGTAAAAATTGACATCTTTTAAATAATAAAAATATATAAAATAATTGTTTATACCATTACATAATAACACTAATAATTTAATTAAATCATATCAAATATTCAAATTAATATAAAATTAAGATTTGAAATAATATTATTATATTGGTTTTTATAATAAGAAGTTAAAAATTACATTAAAAAAAAAGCCATTTAATTGGATAATGTCATTCATATATCGGTATTAATTTTTGTATCTAAAGAAATAATAATTAAGTTATGGGTAATTTATTTTAGATTAGGCTTTATTATTCTATTTTAAACTTGTTAACCCATCAAATTCGTTTACAAAATTATAATATAAAATAAAACTTTCTTGTGAAAAGTGAAGATTCGTTCACAAAAATTATATATTAATGATAATAGATATTGTTTTTATATGTAGAAAATCTTTCATTTTTATTTCACACAGTTTGAATACAAATGGAAAAAAATGCAGTATTGATACAATAAATCTGTCTGATTTACAATTTCAATATTTATGTTAATTTCAAATATGTTTTATAAAAACTGTGCTCCATAAATAATTTTGTAATCTTCATCCTAGTAAAATTTCTTTCTAAGTTTTATGCTTCCACCTCTGGCTCTATTGCCATGTGTGTTAAAAGTTCTATAATATTGAGGTCAGCAAATTATTTCTATGATTTTCATATATTTATTTATCTGAATCCGTGGGCATATGCATAAAATTTCACATGAAATTATCAGGACAGATTTAACATTCCACCAGGAATATTTTAGTTGAATCATATCGAAACGTCTCGATTCGGTATTGACTGACATTGTGGAGACGCCAAACCCTGTTTTCAATTGTCGCACATCGCACGACCGAAACGTCTCGAAGAGGATCGGAAAGATAAAGCTAACAAATAACAAGTGAAGGCTGAAGATTACCGGACGGTCACACTGACCATGATCCACTTGAATCGTTTCATTGACCTAGATTAATTTCCGATAGCTACACGAAGGAAGTTGAGAGTGACAGCAGCCACGAATTTCAAGTGTATTGATCGGCAAGCCCAAAATCCACCCTGCGTGAATTGAGGGTTCTAGAGTGGACAATAAATTTCTCGGTTCAACTTAGATTTCCTCCTCCAATTATCACAGGAACAATAACATAATTTCAACTTACATTTCTTTCTGCTAGAGAGTATGCGGTATGAATTTCATCGAAAAACATAATCTTATTTAATGGATAGAAAAACATATTATTTGAAATTTTAACTTTGATTTTGATTTTGAAAAGAATAATTAAAAATAATTTCATGAAAATATTATCTTTTAGAATTAGTATAAAGATTTAATATTATCAATCAGATATAATGAACCTAAAAAGATTGAATATAGTATTAAAAGTTTAGTAATATATAAAATAGTTGATGTTCAATATTAAAATGCAGAAATGTGATTACTCAATTAACATGGGTTGAGATGCCGCAGATGAATGACAATTTATCGTTATTTAACTTGACCTACAGGTGATTGCTAATATTTTTGAAGAGGAGATCTTTTGTTATTGCAAAATCTAAAGATTTGTTGAGTTATAATTATTTTTAAGTTTATGATAAATTTTTTAATTTCTATTTATTATTTTCTTAATGTTTAAATGGCAATCAAGCTCATGATGAATATAGACTTTTAAATATTTTTATGGAAAACTTTCTTACAACTAGTTCTTGACATAAAAGAAAGTATCTTATATGCTTTTTTTGGAGTTAATTATCATGAATATACTTTTTCTATGTTTATATTTATATCTATTTTGGAGTATAAATCTTAGAGAATTTTTAGTTGTTTCTTACGATTATAATGGATCTTTCCTAAAAAAGCAATATCTTCAAAACAAAGGAGACATGTTATGACTTAATAGTAACATGGAGCTAGCCAATATAACCGACATCTAACAATCTCCTTTATGTTATCAATGTATATGCCAAAAAGAGTAGGGGAAAATGGACACCCTTACTTGACTCCAATACTGCATTTAATTTCTTTTGACAAACTTTTAGTGGTTCTAAGCTTCGAAATAATATTCTCATATAAAGTTGTCACAACAGCGGTCAACTTGAGACAAAACAATCTCTCTTGTATTCTCTTCCATAGCTTTTCTCTAGAAATGATGTTAGAATCATGTCTAAAGTCAATAAAATAAACAAAGAGATTGGTTTTACTATTGCAGAATTCCTCTACAGCTATCAAAAAGCAACAAAATGTTCCACAATTAAATGATATCCCATAAACCAACTTGGCCTTTACCTCTTTTACCATAGATTTAAAGTCAAATGATAATCTTGTTTTCCAAAGTAAGCATGCATAGTTTGTCTAAATTATGGTTAATATTAATGACCCTAAAATTAGAGAGAATGCTTTAATCTCCACACTTAAAATAGGAACAATATGTTATAATAATGATCACAAATACATGGGGAGGGGGTGATGTATCAATAAGGAAGATAATTTGTAAGATCCAAAACATCAAGAATTTTAATAGATCTAGCACATTTTAGTGTTCTAAATAAAAATCTTCCAGCAAGAAGCAAGAGCACAAATGGGATCTGAAACGACAACCCTTTATTTATATTATTAATAGAAGAAAATAGGACACACCCATACATAAAACCCCTACAATGGTATGAACAACTGCTCATAAAATAAGAAAACAATAAACTGAAGCTCAATCGTGAATCGTCGACCTTGGATGGATCTAGCAAACAAATTCACCCATGGGGTTTTTGTCCTCGGGATCAAACTAGAAATGGCCTTGCGAAGTTCTCAACAAAGACAAAATTGATACATAAATTAGGATGATCGAAATTTCTAGCCCTTAGTCCCTTTAATAGGCTTGAGGAACTCGCTAGAAACCTTATTGTATTATTTTCCCTTGAAAAACGAAGGCAAATACCACTGTAAATACCATGGTACATTTCGTCCATTTTCACGTTATCCAAAAAACATAAAGTTATCAATCAAACGACAACTATTACCTCAAAATGAGAACTCTAGCCAAAACACACCAAAAAACATAGAAAAACACACTGAAAATGGAAAGTGTTCATATTGGAATAAAAAAAAATTAGGGTACTTTTTTAACATTTATTTAAAATTTTAGTAAAAACCAATTTTTTTTTTTGTGCAAAAGACACGTGAAAATGAAAAATATTGATGCTGCAATAACTATATTTTTTAAGGGTAAATTCTCAACATTTTTTATAAATGACAGTAAAAATCTATTTTTTGTGCGCGAAAAACATCCTGAAAAAGATAAGTGTTGAGGCTGGAATAATTTTTTTTGCGTAAATTTTAATATTTTTTAATAATAATGTTAAATATAAAATATCATGACTCTACGACATTAAAGATGAAATATCACATCTTTGAAAAACCTTAAAATTCCAACGATTTTTAGGCATGACATTAAATATAAATATCACGTCTTTGAAATTCCTTAAAATTCCAACAATTTTCAGTGATGTTGCTAAAGAAAAAATACTTATAATTATTTTTCAAAAACACTATTAAAGATAAAATATTATGACTTACAGAAACATTAAATTTTGACAATTTTTCAACCATGGAATTAAAACTAGAGATCATGACGAAAAGAAAACTTTAATTTTCAAAATATTTCAAGCATGAGATTATGCAAAAAAATAATGAGTAAAAAAGTTTTAAACTGAACACCAAGGGTAAAATCTTAGCCGAAGACAACATGATACATTGCAACAAAAATCCTAAAATCAACCATAAAATTAACACGTAGTGAAGGTGAACTCAACTCCACTGTAATGAAACTTAAAGGCCAACCATGAAATTAGCACATCGTGGGGGCAAACATGATTCATTATCTCAAAAATTTTAAAATCAACTATCAAATTGCACACAATGGGATCAGGTTGCTAGTCGAGCATCGACACAGACACTGCAGAAAAAATAAAAATAAAAAAATGAAAGCTTAAAGACCAAGCATCAGATTGACACAATGTGAGGGTAGACTCGATGCATTATCACAAAAATTTTAAAATCAACTATCAAATTTCACACAATGGGATTGGGTTGCTAGTCAAGCATTGACACAGACACTCTAAACGAAAATAAAATAAAATTAATATAAATAAATAAATAAATAAAAGAAAAAAATAGAAAGAAAACAAAAAAAATAAAAGAACATAAAAAAAAAAAAGTTTACAAAAACTTTAAAACATAAATAGGCAAGTCATAAAACATTAAGAATAAATAAAAAAAAACATTACTGAAAGAAAATCAAATATAAAAAATGCTAAAAAATAAAAAACTATAAAAATGGCTTGAAAAAATAAAAGCCTACTTATATAGATAAACAAAAGTTTTCCAATGTATTAAGCTGTGCATATATTTTAAATGTTGGTTATTTTTATGTTCATAATAAAACCATAAAATAAAATAAAAAAAATGACCAAAATAATAATAATAATAAAATACTAATAATAATTAATAAATTAAAATGATATATTATATATATATATATATATATATATATATATATATAATTTAAAGCGCGAAAAAAAACATTAAAAATGAACCCAAAAAAAAAGACATATAAATATTGTTTGCAAAAGTTAAAAAACAAAAAAAATAAAAAATCGACATTATTTAAAAAAAATAAAAAAAATTAGTAATAAAAAAAACAATAAATAAACAAAATAATTTATCATAATTTAAAGTCAAAAAAATTCAAACAGTTTAAGAAAAAGAAATTTAAAAATTTCACCAAAAATTTGTGTGTGGCTATATATATATATATATATATATATATATATATATATATCATAAACTTCCTAAGCTAGTTTTAAATTCCAACCAAAACCACCTAAGGCTCAAGCGGGGTTGGCATAAGGACACAAGGGCAGGGTTAAACCATTGGGAGATGAACAAGAATGATGCATTGCAAAATATTAATAAGATTAAAAATATTGTTACTTCTAACTTCAAAGAAAAAAATGTGGTGTGAAAAAGACTTAGCAGCTAAAAGAAAATTAAGTTATTGTAAGAAGGTCATCAAACCCACCCTAGAAGGTCAAAAGTATCTCTCTGTTTTAACTAGCTCAAAGAAGAAAATTAATATAGCAAAGATTAGAACGAACTCTCATGAGCTCCATAGTGAAACAAGTCGTTGGGAAATTCCTAAAACACCATAGATAGAAAGGATCTGCCATCTCTATGAGAATAGGAACATCGAGGATGAAAACCACTTCTTCTTAGAGTGCAGCACGTACAACCACATTAGATCTTAGTTTCATAATCTCTGTCACAATACTAACCTTCCTAGCCTTTTACAATGTCAAAATTATAGTGAGCTCGGGAGGCTTCTCTCCAAGCTTTTTGAGCATAGGAATGAAATATTAAATCAAACTAAATAATTTGTTTCTTTAGGTCTAATAGACCAAAGTTTGGTCTCAGTGGAGGTTAACCACCATCATCATCATTATCTATATATATATATATAGTCATTGGTGGCGCGTAGGTCGATTTGACCTCGCTGCCCAGGGCCCTCAACCCATGGCCTAGGTAGCCATGCTCGAGGCAGCCAAGGTCAACTCCCAAAATCGACCTAGACTCGCTAAGGAAGAAAAAATGAATTTTCTTTTTTTGTTTAATATTTTTTGTTTTATTATTAGTTTTTATATTTCTTAATTTTTTATTTATTTTTTTAAATTTAAAATTTTAAATTTTAAATTTTAAATATTTGAATGGTTTTGTTTCTTTAATATTAAATTATACCCGATTTTTTTTTATTTGAACTATTTTCTTTTAAATTTGCGAGTTTTATTATTTTTTGATTTTTATTTTAAAAAAAATTTGTTTTGATGTTTTTGGCTTAATTTTTTAATTTTTTTTTCACTTAAATTAATGATGTTTTTTAATCCTTTCCGCCATTTTTTAATTTAATTTTTGATATTTTTTAAATTTTTTATTTTATTTTAATATTTTATTTAAATTTTCTATTTTTACAAGGTAATTTTGTTTTGTTTTTTATATTTTTATGTGTTTTTTCTACCATGCTTTTTTTTTTAATGTTTTATTTCCATCATGAAAATCGTCGGCATTTAAAGAAAATATCCACACCTAATACATTAGAAAATTTAATTTGTAAACATAAGTTCTCTAAACAAAAACAACTTGATATTACATTAGCATTTTTCAAAATGAGCATGAAAATCACTAAGATTTTAAAACAAATGTTCATACTTTATACGTCAAAAAATTTATAGTGTGAAAAATAAGCCCTTTAAGAAAAATAGGTTGATGTTGCATCAACACTTTTCAATATCAGAATTAAAATCACTAACATCAAAAGGAAATGTTACATAAGAAAATTTAGAGTGTCTAAAATATCCTTAAGAAAAAAGGTGTATTCTGAATAAACACTTTTCAAAATCGGGTGATTTGTTTCTACCTAAATAAATGGGTAATCAGTAACTTTCTTGTTTGAATGGTAACTATGTTAAAAGGGAATATTACAAATCCTCCCGCACAAAGATTGCTTAGCCTCGAGCAATCCATTGCTACCCACAACATAAACATTTGTACATTCATACCAGGATCCCTAACAAACCATTGTGCTATCCCATGCCTCCATACTAAATTATCCTGGATGTACCCCTCAATACCTGGACCTCGAACAATCCTGTGACCAATCCCACCCTCAATAGATCCACGTGCATCCCAATACCAACTAATTCCTAGGACATGTGGGTTATGATACGAACTTAGTCCTCCATCACTTGCTATGCCTAATGGCCCATGTTGTGATATGCTCTTGACTAAGAATGTCCTCCTTAGAATCATCCCATCAATAGAGTACCAATTCATAATCTCTCGCCAATCCATGCCATCAGAAGGATGAATGTGCACATGGAAAAAAGAATTCTATGTTGATGTTGCTCGATGCTCCACTCATGGTGCTCCACTCGGTCATCCAACATGATCCATTTCGAGAACTTCACCTTGCTCTGCCTAATGTATAAAGGTGGGCTGGTAGTTCCACAAGTGTTATCTATGTAGTTTTGTAGAGGGCTTCTCTGGAACTCCCAACTATATTCCTCCTATTGCC
>APFE030807885.1:32376-51120 GCA_000404065.3 Pinus taeda
CCACCTAAGGCTCAAGCGGGGTTGGCATAAGGACACAAGGGCAGGGTTAAACCATTGGGAGATGAACAAGAATGATGCATTGCAAAATATTAATAAGATTAAAAATATTGTTACTTCTAACTTCAAAGAAAAAAATGTGGTGTGAAAAAGACTTAGCAGCTAAAAGAAAATTAAGTTATTGTAAGAAGGTCATCAAACCCACCCTAGAAGGTCAAAAGTATCTCTCTGTTTTAACTAGCTCAAAGAAGAAAATTAATATAGCAAAGATTAGAACGAACTCTCATGAGCTCCATAGTGAAACAAGTCGTTGGGAAATTCCTAAAACACCATAGATAGAAAGGATCTGCCATCTCTATGAGAATAGGAACATCGAGGATGAAAACCACTTCTTCTTAGAGTGCAGCACGTACAACCACATTAGATCTTAGTTTCATAATCTCTGTCACAATACTAACCTTCCTAGCCTTTTACAATGTCAAAATTATAGTGAGCTCGGGAGGCTTCTCTCCAAGCTTTTTGAGCATAGGAATGAAATATTAAATCAAACTAAATAATTTGTTTCTTTAGGTCTAATAGACCAAAGTTTGGTCTCAGTGGAGGTTAACCACCATCATCATCATTATCTATATATATATATATAGTCATTGGTGGCGCGTAGGTCGATTTGACCTCGCTGCCCAGGGCCCTCAACCCATGGCCTAGGTAGCCATGCTCGAGGCAGCCAAGGTCAACTCCCAAAATCGACCTAGACTCGCTAAGGAAGAAAAAATGAATTTTCTTTTTTTGTTTAATATTTTTTGTTTTATTATTAGTTTATTTTATTTCTTAATTATCTCTATTTATTTTTTTAAATTTAAATTTTTAATAATTTTAAATTTTAATATTTGAAATTGTTTTTTTTTTAATATTAATTATCCGAATTTTTTTTTTTATTGAAACTATTTTCTTTTTAAACTTTTGCCGGAGTTTTATTCTTTTTTAGATTTTTTAATTTTTAAAAAAAATAATCTGTCTTTTGAAGTTTTTTGGTTTTTACATTTCTTTAACATTTTTTTCCTTAAATTATGTGGTTTGTTTTTAATCCTTTCACCCATTTCTTTAATTTATTTTGGATATTTTTAAATTTTTTATTTTATTTTAATATTTTATTTAAATTTTCTATTTTTACAAGGTAATTTTGTTTTGTTTTTTATATTTTTATGTGTTTTTTCTACCATGCTTTTTTTTTTAATGTTTTATTTCCATCATGAAAATCGTCGGCATTTAAAGAAAATATCCACACCTAATACATTAGAAAATTTAATTTGTAAACATAAGTTCTCTAAACAAAAACAACTTGATATTACATTAGCATTTTTCAAAATGAGCATGAAAATCACTAAGATTTTAAAACAAATGTTCATACTTTATACGTCAAAAAATTTATAGTGTGAAAAATAAGCCCTTTAAGAAAAATAGGTTGATGTTGCATCAACACTTTTCAATATCAGAATTAAAATCACTAACATCAAAAGGAAATGTTACATAAGAAAATTTAGAGTGTCTAAAATATCCTTAAGAAAAAAGGTGTATTCTGAATAAACACTTTTCAAAATCGGGTGATTTGTTTCTACCTAAATAAATGGGTAATCAGTAACTTTCTTGTTTGAATGGTAACTATGTTAAAAGGGAATATTACAAATCCTCCCGCACAAAGATTGCTTAGCCTCGAGCAATCCATTGCTACCCACAACATAAACATTTGTACATTCATACCAGGATCCCTAACAAACCATTGTGCTATCCCATGCCTCCATACTAAATTATCCTGGATGTACCCCTCAATACCTGGACCTCGAACAATCCTGTGACCAATCCCACCCTCAATAGATCCACGTGCATCCCAATACCAACTAATTCCTAGGACATGTGGGTTATGATACGAACTTAGTCCTCCATCACTTGCTATGCCTAATGGCCCATGTTGTGATATGCTCTTGACTAAGAATGTCCTCCTTAGAATCATCCCATCAATAGAGTACCAATTCATAATCTCTCGCCAATCCATGCCATCAGAAGGATGAATGTGCACATGGAAAAAAGAATTCTATGTTGATGTTGCTCGATGCTCCACTCATGGTGCTCCACTCGGTCATCCAACATGATCCATTTCGAGAACTTCACCTTGCTCTGCCTAATGTATAAAGGTGGGCTGGTAGTTCCACAAGTGTTATCTATGTAGTTTTGTAGAGGGCTTCTCTGGAACTCCCAACTATATTCCTCCTATTGCCTTGTGAGGGACTTGAGACGTTCCTGTACGTTAGAGAACTTGGACACTGACTCGGCACATACCTCTATGAGCTCATCAATTTTTCTGTTTTCTTATAAGATAGTGTCTCGAGTTTTCTAGACTCTCTGCTTCAACAATATAAGATTTGTCTTTAAATGAATGATCTTTCTATGAAAGTACTGTTTTAGCAATTCATGTGTCCAGTTGAATGTTTTTGTACTTGTATACACTAGATGCCATATGCGCAAGCTTCAACTTGAGCCTTTCATTGATTTTCTAAGGATGGTTCATTATGCACATTTTTCTTTTCGTGCTCCCCCTCTTGATCATGCTCATAATGTTGGTTCACTACTACTGGCTCCTCATTCAAGTCTCCTTGAATGTCCTCTCCTTGGCCTTGTCCAATTGTGGAGACAATATGTTGTTCATCCTCTCTAATTGTGAAACATGGATGCACCGGTGGATTGCTATCAACACTTGATTGCTCATATTCTTCATAGATGTCCTCTTGGAGATCTATGGACTCAACTATATATGAGTCTGCCAAATCATTAGGAAGAATTTCCTCTTTCCTTTCCCCATGTAATTCTAAGTGCTTGTTGATTATCATCAGCCTGTCATGCAAGTCTCTCCTAATAACATTGTGTTATTTCTCACAATCTATACTTGACTGTGCAGATCCTTCAAATGAATCCTCATGATATGAAGGAGCCTCCTTTCATTTTGTCCTTGTTGCCTCCTTCCTTTCACCTGAAAGTGAACGATTAATTTCCCAAGGTCCCTTGCAGATAAAGCATATTCCTCTCCTTCCTAGTTCATTCTTACTACAAGTTTTATTTATTTTGTTCTTGCTTCCTCAAATACTCTTTAGCTCCTTCTTACTCAACGCTCTTCTCAGCAATTTTATGTTTTGCATGATCAAATTTTCGACTGGATGATATGCAACTGGTGATACAACTAGTTCCTTTCTCCAAATGGTCAACAATTTGAATCTTAGTATCTTTCCAATGTCGACATCCCCTTCTAGAAATAATGACATAATATTTTTCATGTGTATCTTGACATGGACTAAATGAGCTAATGTAATATTGGTGTAAAAGTTTTGGAGCATCTGAAAGATCAACTCGTCACACTCCAAATTCAGCTTGAATGTGCCAAAGTTGAACTCCTCCATCAATTCTAGAATTTTGTGTTGTTTTTGAAAGGTAGGAAGCATGATGTTGTTCAACCCTAGAAGGGTTTCTACTATCAACTGCAATATCTCCCTCATGATATCATTGTTGTAAGGTAGTAGTGGCAATGTTAAAGCTATGATCTTGTGAGACAAGAGACATTTGCGAGTCTAACAATATTAGATCACACCTAAAATAATAATGTATAGTTTATAGTATGTTCATAATTGCAAACTTACTTAGAATTAATATTTTTGTTTATGCTTCTATTGCATTGCAATGTTTTCTCATAATTATGTGAGTTTAGTTGATTTTAGTTCATCATATTTGTGGATGATTGATAACTATTCACTGTGAATAATAATGATATGTACTATTATTGATTATGTTTGAACATTAAATCGTAAGATTTAATTATTGTTCATTATGACTAACCATATTTAAACATTATTGACACTAATTAAACAATAATAAATATAAATAACCAAAATCTATTATGTTTAATATTAAATACCACTAAATATTTTTTCATAAAATTTAAGTTAAATAAATTAATTAACCATATTTAATATTTATTTTATAATAATTATTCATATAAATTAATTATTATCAAGCATAAAATTGATTAGTCCGATGACCTGTGCACTGTACACGAGCATTTAGTCTCGCGCCTTATCATCGGTGAGGGTCAGAGTTAGAAGAAGAGGCCTAATTTTTTTTTTGTCAGTTACAACTGTATGTACGCCATTACGGAAGAGTGTATATGCCGACTTTTACATGTAAACCAAGATCTAATAACGTGGGGACTCCTAATCAGGTTTAGATATATACGGCCAAGCTTGTTAAGCAGAACATAGATCAATGACGAAGATATGTTGTGCCAACTCGAGCGCCAAATTCAACGGCTCAAAAGAGGGGCAAAAATTCCTAGGACTGTTAGTTCGTAATAGTTCAGATCATGAACTTTACATGTATATATTTTCATATGATTTATAATATATAAAGAAAGAAAAACGAAAATACTCGTTTAAATTTCTGGAATTCCAAATATTTTACACCAAATTTTTGGAATTCTAAATATTTTAGACTTATAAAACTTATTATTTGTGATTCAAATAAAATTATACTGAAATATATATAGATAAGATTAGTGGACTGAACAATTATGAACTAATTTTTCTCAAGATTTAAATTGCATTGCATAAATAGATTTAATATATTGAAAATTGTTTTGATGAATTAAATATATAGACTAACAATTTAAGTTTGCAATTTAAATTTTATTGAATTTATAAGTAGAATATCATTTGAAAAGAAAAATAAAATGTAAAAATACTTGAAATATTGGAACTATAATATATATATGTTTTTTCCATTGTATTGTATAATATGGTACATGAATTTGTTCTTTGTTTAATAATATAATGATATAAAATATTTTAGTTAATATAAATATTGTTTAATATAATGATTGATATTAAAATATTTTTAGTTAATATAAATATTGTATTTTTTCATTAGTAATATGTTTTAAATACTGATAATATTAATTTTATATTAAAAATAAAATGAATGAAAAATCTGTTTTTAAATAATGAATATACACTTTTATTTTAAATTATTTTTATTAAGAAATAATTAGATTTTTTTGCCAATTATACATTTTTTACTTTAAAATATTTTATTATAAAAAAACACACAAACAATAAATGATACTAAAATAAATAAATGAATTTTAAATTGTTTTAAAAAATAATTTAATTTAATTAATTTTATTAAAATATTTTTATTCACACATTGGTTTTTATATTTAAAAAATATATGACAACTTTCGATACAATGAAAAATTCACTGTTCATACAATAAAATCTGTTGATTACAATTTGAATTTTATGTTAACAATCCATTTCAAATATATTTTATGAATACTATTCTCCATAAATTATATAAATATATTTTAATGATACTATTCTCCATAAATTATATAATCTTCATGTTAGTAAATTGTCTTCATAAGTTTTACGCTTCTACTTATGGCTCTATTGCCACGAGTGTTAAAAGTTTTATAATATTGATGTCAGTAAACTATTTTTATGTTTTCATTGATTTATTTATGTTATTCCTTCGGTATCTGCTTAAAATTTCACATGAAATTATTGGTACATATTTAACATTCCCCAAGGAATATTTTGGCTGAATCCCGTCAAAACCTCCGGATGTAACCAGTTGAATAAAATGTCTTATCATCAGGTTAGTCCAACCATACATTGGAATTCACCAGCCAAATATCGACGTGTTATTTGAATAATGGCACTGCTGCATTTTAATGCACTAAAATTATGTATATAGTTTTTTCGCCTGGAAAGAGTCACAATCAGAGATAAAGAATTCTAAAGCATGAGTTTCTTAAATGAACCCATTTCCTCTCACGAACCAGATTTTGAGACTACATGAAACTACTTGAATTGACACGTTGACTAGTTCGATATCAAAATCGTCTCTCTAAATAACCCTCTAGAAAAAGAATTAACCGTTTAGAAAAAGAATCCCTTGAAGGGTGCGTTATACTTATTGTTCGAGGAATTTTTGACACGTAGTTCAGATCAGAATCTGTACATCAACCAGACATGCGACTGCCTCCTAATCCTGGACACCCAGATAGCTAATATGGGTTGGGTTGGGCTTCCACTTTGTAAATTTACAAATAACTGGCCGCTTGTAAATTTGGCCACAACAGCGCCTAAGTATTTTATATGACGTTGAATATTGTTAATTTCCGTCTCCAGGGCTGGGACTAGAACCCAACTTGCGCTTATGAACCCTTTTTGGCTGCACGTGATCCTCTGTATGGCTGTAATCGGATTCGGTGATCTTGTGAGATTTTTGCCGGAATATCTGCATGTGACCGATCCCAGGGCTATTACTGGAGGAGGAAAGCCGCCGTTCAGGCAGCACGGAAATTACATTAGGACGGCGTCGTGATGGTGTTTCTGCGCCCTTCGGTAGTAAATTTAATTCGCCATCAACCTTGTTCGAGGGCGAAAGTTCAATTGTCAACATTCTTTCATCACTTGGGCTATCCCTAGGCCATAACCCGGTGTTCTCGGTATCAAAAGCCGAGGGACTGTCGCGTGCAGCAATCCTCGGTAGTAATCTGCCGCAGCTACAGCCTGCAATGAGCAGGAAGAAGATTATAACAACGGGAGACAATATACAACTCTTCATTATTATTATTTGGGTTAACAGAACGGTACGACATGAGAACGAAGTTCACTCAAAACAGAGACGATTGACAGGAGAGAAGAATGCGAGTCAGTATAGGAAAGTAATAAGTCTGAAAGTTAGAGGACTTTGATGGAGAAATATGGGAAGGAGTGCAATACTTATAAGCCAGGCAATCGTGACTATAAACTCCCTCGCCGCCTCGTGCCTATTGACTGCCATTATGGAGACGCCAAACCCTGTTTTCAATTATCGCACATGGCACGACCGAAACGTCTCGCAGAAGATCGGAAATTAAAACTTAACAAATAACAAGTGAAGCCTGGCGCTGGGGAGCAATTCGGGAGGTTACCGGACGGGCAAACCGGCCATAGCTTCCTTGAATCGTTTCACTGACTTCGATTAATGTCCGATAACTACACGAAGGAAGTCGAGAGTGACAGCAGCAACGAATTTCAAGTGTATTGACCAGCAAGCCCAAAGCCACCCTGTGTGACTTGAGGGTGCTAGAGTGGACACTAAATTTATCAGTTCAACTTAGATTTCCTCCTCCTATTTTGGAAAAGAGTCAAATGAACAATAACAACTCCAATTCAAATGTTGAATGCAAAACCAGAGTATCTCTTCTTCAAGCATGTCAAGAATGGGCTTCGCGGAAATTTCATCAACGAATGATGTGCGAATCAAGATTTACCTTTCCGGCCATTCCAATTGAAAAGTTTCCTCTTTAAGCATGACTTACAGACCCTGCTAAGAATTTGTGATTCGAAATTCTATTCAACGAATGACGTGAGAATGATAAGTTAATTTATGCTAAGAATTTGTGATTCGGACGAAATTTTATTCAACGAATGACCTGAGAATGATTGATTTTTTTTTTTCAAAGAAGTGGTTGAACGTCGTGTATTAAAACTGATTATCAATGTCATAAGTAATAGGTTTTCTTTCTGCTGGAGAGTATGTGAGTATGTTGTATGAATTTCGTTGAGAAACTTAATTTTATTTAATGGATAGAAAAAAAACATTATTTGAAATTTTAACTTTCATTTTGAAAAAAAATATAACCAAAATTAATTTTATTTAAACAACGAAAAAATCTTATTTAATATTCTAATTTCAATTTATTTACAGAGTAAAAATAAAAATGTTAAAAAATATATACAAATAAGTTCAGTGAAATATGGATGACAACCAATATAGATTCTTCTACTAATGGGGGATCTCAAGAAAACGGGCAGAACCCTAATGGTGCGGGAATGCAGGACCTGAGAGTCGCAGGCGGACATCGCGGAGCAGCAGACGGCGAGCAGCAAGGTTGCCAGTCTGCCTAAGGTAATATTAGAGTTAAACAGTTTTTCTGATAGGTTTTCAGTAGAGAAATTAGGTTATCATTACAGACACTAGACCTGAGGAGGAAATGGAAAACCAGCAGGGGAGGGGAGAGATCCCCTTCTACAAAAATGTTGTTGCGGGGAAACCAGTACTACCAGAACGCAGCGGAATCTGAAGGAAAACAGTGCTCCAGTGATGGGTAACCTCTCGCAAAAGAGAATGGGCGGGAAATGTCTTCCGAGAGCCCAAAAACATCCCAGATATCTCATTCCCTGTAACAAACTGGAGGAATACACCTGCTACATGAAGGACCATGCGCTGATTTGTAATTTCATAGGGTACTGGCCAACTGAGAAAGAATTGAACAGGCGGATTCACCAAAGATGGAGACCAAAAGGACATATAGATCTGAAATTAGGGGCGAAAGGTTTTTTTATAGCTATCTTTGCAAATCTAGAGGACAAAGAAAGGGTTTTCGAGGAGGGGCCGTATTTTATGAATAATGTGGGTTTGTTCATGAAACACTTGGAGGAAAGATACAACCCGGAAAATGAAAGAATGCTGGCTGCCCCAATCTGGGTTCGATTGTTTGGACTACCCGAGGAATTTTGGGACCCCAAAATCTTAGAGGGTATTGGAAATACAATTGGGGGCTTTGTTAAAATAGCAGAGGCGACAAAACGCGGCAAGTTTAACTCATATGCTAGGCTCTGTGTATATATGAATATATCTGAGCCTCTTCAAGAATCTATTGAACTGGAATACCATGATGATATCTGGAAACAACCAATAGACTATGAACTTATTCTGTTCAGATGTTGTAAGTGCCACGAATACGGCCATCTATACAGACAATGTCCGCTGAATAAGGAGGAAGAGTTCGATAAAAGCCAAGAAACACATCAAAGAGAAGCCGGAGAAATGGGAGAGGCAGACAGGGACTTTCAACAAGTTTCAAGAAGGAAGAAACAGGGCAAAGAGGGTCCCAAGACTCAGACGCATGAAAATCCCCTTAATACAGTAAGTCAAAACAAGTTTCATGTCCTTCAAAATGAAAATGAGGACTATGAAGTGAATCAGGGGGATGATGAAGAGTTGGGCAATATGCCTATGGAAGTAGTCACGGAAACAAAGGAAAAAGAGAAGAGTATGGGGAAAGCAGTGGAAGAAAGGGTGGTGGGAGAGTCAGAAATAGTGACAGAGCATTCCCAGATGGAAGTGGAGAACCAGAAGGAAAATGAGGTGGAGGAGGAAAAAATCATGAAGCAGCTAATTCAGGAATGGAAAAACTTGGATAACAGATTCACACCAGAGAAACAGAAACAATTATACAAAGAAGCATTTCAAAAGTACAAGGAAAAAAAAGGGGAGAGCAAGGATAAACAGTTAATCATAGCAAGTGAACAGGAGAATGATCAGATGGGAATGGACGTTTCTGGCAAAAATAGCAGGAAAAGAGGACGGAAGACACTGAGTGAATCCATTCAGACTGTGGGAGAAACGCTGATTAATTCAGGTAAAGTCATACCTCTGTCAGAGGTATTTTTCCCCTCCTACCAAAAGTTTTAAATGATTGTCATCAACTCGAATATTAGAGGATTAAATAGTAAAGGAAAATAGAGATATATGAAAGAGAAATTGAAAAAAGAAAAACCGAGTATTATGATTCTTCAGGAAACAAAAATTTCAGTGCAGTAGTTGGAAGAAATAATCAATAAAAATAACCTTCAATTCGAAGTTATGGAGCAAGATGCTATTGGATCTGCGAGAGGACTTGCTATTTTATGGAACCCAAATGACATAAACCTATAAGGTTGGACTAGCATGACCAGTATCCTTACAGGCATTGGTAGAATAGTAAGAATGAATGAAAAAGTAGTCATTTCATGGGTTTATGGCCCACCCACCCCAGGGGAGAAAGAAAACTTCATGCAAAAAATGAAGGTAATTCATAGAATCTATCGAGAGCCTGCATGGATTATAGGGGGTGATTTTAACCTAATCCGTTCCCTCGAGGAGAAAAAGGGGGGGATAAGAAAAGTTGATCAATACATGAGTATGTTCAATGACATGATTGATGAATTAAGATTAGTTGATATTCATACAATCAATGGAATCTGTACCTGGAACAATAGGAGGGGGGGTAAGAACCAAATAGCCTCGAGACTTGATCGTTTCTTAGTATCTGAACCTGTTAAGAACAAGGATGTTTTCATTGAAGCAAAGATCATGCTTTTCCTTGGTTCCGATCATTGGCCTATCAGACTAGAGGTAGATATTAAGAAGAATTGTGGAAGGAGACCCTTCAGATTTGAATCCTTTTGGTTAAGAGATCTGGGATTTATTAAGAAGATGGAAGAATGGTGGACACAGAGCTCAACCCAGGGTAAAGGAAAGATGCATACATTGCAACTAAAACTTAAAGAATTGAAAGGGAAAATCAAGAAATGGAACAAGGAGGAGTTTGGTAATATTTTGGAGGAAAAACAAAAACTGGAAGGGGAAATGGAATCGCTGCAACAGAAGATAATCATAGAATGTAGGACAGAGGAAAGCATTAGAGAAGAGGGGATAATTCTTGGAAAACTTGAGGAAAGGCAGAAACAAGAAGAAGTGTTCTGGAGGAAAAAATCAAGAATAAAATGGTTAAGGGAAGGGGAAAGAAACACTAAATTTTTCCATCAGGCAATGATCCAACATAGACAAAGAAATAGGATATTGTCCATCAAAGATCAGAATGGAGCGAGAGTAGTGGAGCAAGAAGGGATTGAACAGGTGCTGGTGGACCATCATAAAGATATTTTAGCTGAACCATCAGTAGACAGATCGGAAGCTATAAAGAAAATATGCTCAGCGACCCCCCAATTAGTTACAGAAGACCAAAATAATGCTTTGATGAGAGCTGCTAATTTAGAGGAGGTAGAAGAAATTGTTAAATCCATGAAAAAAGGTACTGCTCCAGGCCCAAATGGCTTCACGATAGAATTCTTTCAAGCAAGCTGGCATTTTCTGGGGAGAGAAATCCTAGAGTTGATAGAAGAATCCCAGATGAACCAGAAGGTATGGCCCGCTATTAATTCCACTTTCTATGCTTTGATTCCTAGGAATGATAACTTAGAACATGCTAATGTGTTTAGACCTATAGCATTATGCAATGTCATATATAAGATAATAACATCCTTGATTGCTAAAAGATTGAAGCCCCTGTTGCATAAGCTAATATCTTCTGAACAAACTGGTTTTGTAGAAGGTAGGCAAATCCTTGATGGTTTAGTAGTTACCCAAGAGGTCATCCACTCTCTAAGAATGAAAAACCAAAAGGGTATGATGATTAAATCAGACCTGTCGAAAGCCTATGATAGACTGAACTGGAAATATTTGGGAGAGGTTCTGGAAAGTTTTGGCTTTTGTAGGAGATGGGTAAAGTGGATTCATAGTCTAATTTCATCCCCGATCTTCTCCATACTCGTTAATGGAACTCCCTCAAAAACTTTTAATGCGTCTAGAGGAATCAGACAGGGAGACCCATTATCTCTGTTTCTCTTCATATTGGCACCAGAAGGCCTTGGTAGATACATTAAAAAGGAACGGGCAACGAAAAAAATCAAGGGCTTGAAGCTATGGGGTAATGAGTTGCCTCTAACTCATCAGCAATTTGTTGATGATATTATGCTTTTTGGGGAACCAACTGTGGAAGAAGTGAGACAGCTGAAGAAGATTTTGGACTTATTTACAGAAGCCTCCGGGCTGGAGATCAATAGAGACAAATCTTGTGTATTTATATTCAACACAATGGAACAGATTAAAACTCATCTCATAAGATTGTTGGGTTTCAGAAGAGGAGAGTTGCCAACGAAATACTTGGGGAATATGCTGGACTTTACTTCCAAAAGACTGAAAAACTGGCAAGGAATCTTGGACAAACTGAGAAACAGAGTTGCGAACTGGGCTTTTAGAACCCTGAATATGGCAGGGAGGATAGTGCTGGTGAAATCCGTCCTTCAAGCTATTCCCATATATCCCCTGTCGATAATGGCAGTGCCTTTAGGTATCTGTTCAAAAATTAGAGAAATCATGAGAAAGTTCATTTGGGTTGGAATGAATCATTAGAAAAAATGGGCCCTTGTTTCTTGGAATCACCTAACAGAAAGGAAGGAAAAAGGAGGTTTGGGATTACGTGACCTGGAAAGACTTAATAAAGTGTTAGGAGCAAAGCTTTGGTGGCGTTGGCTAAGGGGGGGTAACGACCCGTGTAAAGTCTTTGGAGACGCAAATACAACATGCCAAACACATCAGTCGACATTTTAAGGCAGAGGGAAACCCCCAAGGGTTCAACAATCTGGGACCTAGCCCGACAGAACAGAGATATTGTTGAAAACCATATTTTCTGGGAAATCCGAGGTGGAGGGGAAGCCAAATTCTGGGAGGAAAAATGGCAGCAGAAGGAAAAAATGAGCAAAATTCAATCAATCCATCAGTTACAGGAAAAATAGGGGGAAATCGAAACCATGTCAAAGAGTATTGGAAAGAGAATGAATTGGATGGAATATGGAGAAAATGGACAAATCCAAGTGAATGGGAATGCGATATAAACCAAGAGCAACAAGAAGCATACATGAAGGAGGTGGAGTCTAGGAAAATTAAAGCCCGCGAGGGTAGTGACATTCTTAGATGGGGGAATTCCATGAAAAGTTCTTTCACTGTTAAAGAGGCCTACTATCTATCTGAGACACAGGCTATTGATGTGGAGAATCTAGATTGGAAAACTATATGGGGAAGTAAATGGTGGCTGAAAGTTTCCTTATTCTTATGGCTTGTAGCCAAGAACAAGATTTTAACCTGGGATAGAATTCAGAAAAAAGGGTTCAGCGGACCTTCAAGATGTTGTCTATGTAAAAATGCAGAAGAGAACAGATCCCATCTCCTGATTAACTGCTGATTCACTAAGATAGTATGGAGGGATATAAGAAAGATATTTGGCAAACCGGAGACGGGTCTCAGAGACATCAACACAATCATTTTCCACTGGAATCAAGAGAAATTTCAATGCAAAGTTGTTAGCAGAGCTTGGGATCTTATTGCAGGTTTCATTCTATGGATGGTCTAGAAAGAAAGGAATCGTCAGATCTTTCAGGACAAAGCCAAAGATCCGGAAATTATATGGAAATGGGCGGTCAGCTTAATGAGGGAAACAATATTGGCGGAGAAATGGGTTGAGGAGGATTGGAAAGTGAACCTCACAGAGGAGATGATTCTGAACAGCCTGAACTTAAAATATGAGATGGTTTTTCAGAAACATAGTAGCAGGCATAATGATCGAATCCAAAATCCTGACATCTTTATCTATCCCAGAGATAACTTTATTAAATTAAACTTCGATGGAGCATCGAAGGGGAATCTGGGAAATGCAGGTTTCAAAGGTATTTTTCGCGACAGTCAGGAACATGTAAGGTGGATTTATTGGGAATGGGGCGGGGAAATGACGAATAATGAGGCGGAACTTTGGGCAATCCACCAGGGGTTGAGGATTGCAATCAGAAATGGTTATACCAGCCTGGAAATAGTTGGTGATTCCCAGATTGCGATTGATATTTTGAAGAAACTTAGCAATGGTAAAGATTGGGAATGAATAACAAACAGTTGGAGGACAGCCGGAATTGTTCAGGAGATAGCAGGTTTGCTAAGAAGGATTGATTACAGAGTATTTTTCCATGTTAGGAGAAATGGGAATCGCGCGGCCGACTTCCTGGCGAATTGGGGCTGTAAAGGACGAGACAACATGGTAGACAGCCAATGGAAATCGATTAGCGCCAACAGGGATTGGCTCGATTTGGCAACGATTATTAATGAGGATAATGCGCAGGCAACACACGAGAACATCCAGAAAAATGAGTTGGACAGGTGAAGGGGATGGGATATCCTGATTCATGAATGCAGGCCAGTTGGGACGGAAGAGTGATTTGATGGGAATGCACCGAACGGCTCACCGGAGGCGTGTGAGGAAGCAAGCTCAGGATCATTCCCACTATGAAATAATTAATGCATGCGATCGGAGAGGAGGATGGAGCGGTTTGTTAGATTTGCTGATGGTAATCTTGAATCCGGGAATGATGGCCAGGAGAGGCAACATCCCGGATAATAATCGACGACGGTATAATACCGATTCAGGCACGTACTTTGACGGTAGCAATGTTATAAAATCCCAGACAGGCAAGAAAAAGCCGCAGTTCTAGTTTTTCCTAACTCAGAGCATAGAGAGTGGGATAGGAACGATTCAGCGAGGCAGAATTACCTCCCACTGGCACCAGAGCAAAACCCGTGGCATTATTCGAGCTACCATGGAGACTAGGATGAAATCTAGGGTGGCGGAGGAGCCGAAGAACACAACTGACAAGAATAGGGATAGGAAAGGCAAGACTATTGCAAATGAGGAGCTCCCAACTGAAATTTTTGAGATTGAAGACGACCCTACGGACGCTGACCCCTGGTGCGAATCTCACAGGAAGTATATAGCCCAGGGCAACGTTACAGGTGCTAGGAACCAGCAGGCGAAAGGGGATCAGCCAGCCTCTCCGGAGGAATGAGTTAGGAGATACGGCAGAAAGAGAAATGTTAAGGCTTCAGGAAATAGAGCAGCCGCGAGCGGTACGAGGGGTCGGAGGCAGAGGAGGAACACAGGCGACAGAGGAGAGAATTCCAAGCAGGAAACGACACCCGGAAAAAAAGCAAGAAGCTCGATAGAACAGAGAATTCGCCAGGCTGAAAGAGCTTACCAGCAGAATACAAACCCAGAGGTCAGAAGAATTATACAGCACCTAGAGGAGGAGTCTTTACAAGGCCAATCTGATGAAGAAATGGAGGATTGGGAATTCTTATTGCAGGACCCAGGTAACACTAGGCGCAGAATGTCTATGTTCAAGCAATCGCTACACATGTATTGGGTGATGAAAAGGTTATTGGCAAAAGCTCTTGAGCAAGTTGCTACTGAAATAGCAGAAATAGCGTAGGGATGTCTAGAGATGCGTAGGGAACTGAGGTTCATACACATTGCTCTAGAAAGACAACAGGAGAAATTGGAGGAATCACATCAGCTGCTGAAGGGAGATCACCAGGGCACAGACGGAGGAGAAAACCAGCAACCTGCAACTGAAGATGTCTGAGATCAGATATGTATAGGAAAATACATAATTTTGCTAATCATATTTTCCTGCATGTTTTAGATAAAGGGAATGTTTCTATGCAGATTAGTAGGATTAGAAGTAATCAGGGTTGTTTAGTTCATCTTGCTAAGATTTTCAGACTCTGGGCCCTTTATTTTTGGTTGGCTCTTAAAAACTTTAGATGGTTTAAATACTCGGTTTCCCCATGTGGGCGAGTTATTTTGTTTTGGATCTATGTACTGTTCTATTTTCTATAAAGTAATAGAAAGAGTCCCACCTCAGCTTACAAAAAGAAAAACATTCAGTGAAATATGTATTGCAAACCTATTATAGTTTAAATTAAGTATATATATATATATATATATATATATAATACTTATATATATATATATAATTATAATTTGATAACCTAAAAGGGATTGAGTATACTAAATTATATTAATATATAAAATAATGGATGTGCACCATTAAAATGCAGGAATGCCATTACTCAATTAACCTGGTTTGAGATGCAGCATGTGAATAATAATGTATGGTTATTTAACTTGATGTAGAGGTGATTGATATGGTTAGTGGAGAGGTTATTTAAATTGTAATTGAGTTTAGGATGAATATAGATTTTTAAATATTTGTATGAAGAAATTTCTTATAATTAGATGCTGATATAAGTCAAATTATCTTATATCATTTTTCTGGAATTACTTATCATGAATATAATTTTTTTCTATGTTTACATTTATATCTGTTTTGGAGCATAAATCTTAGAGAATTTTAAGTTGTTTCCTAAGATCATAATTGATCTTTGTTAAAAGAACAATATCTTCAGCAAAAAAAGACATGTTATAACCTAGTAGTAACATAGGGCTAGCAAACACAACAAAGATCTCCCAAACACTCCTTTAGGCTATGAATGTATATGCCTTGTGTTGTTTTCTAAGATAATAATGGATCCTTGCTAAAAGAGCAATAACTTCAGCATAAACTAGATATGTTATGACCTACTAGTAAGCATGGGGTTGGCTAACACAATCGACATCTCCCACACATTGCTTTAGGTTATCAATGTATATGCCAAGAATGTTAGGGAAAAGGGACACCCTTGCTTGACTCTAATATTGCTTTAAATTTCTTTTGTCTAACTTTTACTGGTCCTTAGATTGGAAATTACATTCTCGTATGGAATTGTCACAACAACGGTAAAATTGAGTCAAAGCATTCTCTCTTCTATGGTCTTATGATAGCTTTGTTCTAGAAATGGTGTGAGAATCATGTCTAAAGTCAATAAATTAATGGAAGGGATTGGTTTTATTACTCTAGAATTTCTCTACAATTATCCAAAGAGTAACACAATGCTCCATGGTTAAACGATATCCCGTAAACCCAACATGGCATTTAGCTCTTATACTATAGATTTCAAACCAAAGGATAATCCTGTTTTCTAATGTAAGCATGTATAGCTTGGCTAAGATCTGGGTAATCATAATGACACTAAAAATAGAGAGAATGCTTTAATCTCCACAGTTAAATATAGGAACAATATGTTAATATAATGATCACACTTATGTAGGGAGAGGTGATGAATCAAGACATGTATACCAAATAGAAGATTTTTTTACAATTTGATCATAACAAAAAATATGACAGAGCATAAATAATCATAATCATCACATCAACACATCAAAATAACAAATGTATGTTGAAACCCTTGTAGGAGAAAACCAAAAATATTTTGTTTGTCTACTTCAATCTTTAATACATCAATTTGTAGCACCAACTTGCTAGAGGCACAAACACCTAAAATGACTTACAGGAACCAACTTCTTGGAGGCACCAACCCCAAAAACAAATTTGTAGGAACCAACCTATTGGAGGCACCAACCCTTAAAAAGATTTGCAACCACCAACCTATTGTAGACTACAACTTGATTTAAGCACCAACCTCGATGATATGAAAACATCCACTTGTAATATGATTCAACCTCATTGATACAGCCCACTCATTCTTCAATCTCTAATGAACTAATTTCATAACATTTTGAGATTAATTCCACAAGCATCAATAACAATACACTGCCATAAATATATTCATATCATCGCTATATGTTCACCAATCTACAACCATACTAACTTCTTCATAGTAGATTTATGAAGATAGAAATTGTTCATGATCCCAGAACATAACAGCAACTAAAATATAACTTCTCCACTACAAAAATTCAGCCTAAGAACTCAGTATGCCATCCATTTCCCCTTTTCCAGAAATTAAATTGGACATTAAAAATACCAAAAAAAAAAAAAAAGAGAGAAAGAAAGAAAGATAACAAAAATTATTCAATAGACAAAATCCATTTTTCAGGGCACCTTCTATAGAAAACACCTTCACATTTCTACATAATGCACTTTTCGGGTGTAACAAAGCTGACCTTCTAGCATGCCAGTAACCGCGCAGAAAACAAAATGTTAGACAATATGACTGCAGCTACGAATTTCAAGTGAATTGACCGGAACGCCCAAAAGCCACCATGTGAGAATTGCGCGCACGAGAGTGGCCACTAAATTTGTGAGTTTAAGTTTAGATTTCCTCGTGTTTTAGAAAACAATGAGTAGGAACAATAACAATAACAACTCCAATTCAAATCTTGATTGCACAACCAGAGTATCTCTTCTTCAAGCATGTCTTCCGGCTACTGACAAGATGCTTCGTACGAAATTTCATCCGCGAATGACAATCATGATTTATCTTTCCACCAATTCCAATTGTGAAGTTTCCTCTTTAAACACGGCTTCCACTCTACTAAGAATTTGTGATTCGGACGAAATTCCATTCAACGAATGACCTGAGAATGATAATTTAAATTCTCAAAGAAGCGCTTAATATCGTCAGTAAAACTCATTATCAATGTAATCTTTTAAGTTCAGGATTATTTTCAACGTTATTTTTAAGTTTTGATTTGATCACTAATAGGTTTTCCTCGGTGGAGAGTAAGACGACTGAATTTCTTTTGGAATCATAGTTTTACTTAATGGATAAAAAGCCTTATTATTGGAAAGTTTACCTTTAATTATCAAAATTTTAATTACGATTTTTATTTCTATTTAATTAATAAAAAATATTATTTAAACATTAATTCTAATTATTCATTTTTAACTTATTACAATGAGAAAAAATAAAGATTCGAACTAAAAAACGAAGGCAAATAAACTTCATTAAAGTATATATTGAAGACATATTTGACTAGGTTACTCATGAACATGGCAATTCCTGTATAAGCACGTGATTGCATCTTACCATTACAGCTATAAATGTCCCTCTATGTTACATTGCAAAGAAATGTTGTGATTGTAACCTTTAATTTTTTTTTTTTTTTTTCAAGTTGTTTATGATTTTTCAAGCTTGATGAGAGGCATGTAAGTCCCTAAAGTCACTTGAGGATAGCACTTGCTTTGGGCCACTTTAATTTTTAACGGATTGAATTTTTTAATATGTCTCTTTCTCTTTTATAAGGCGCAACCATCCATTTGATTTTGGATCACTTTGTTGACGAGACCCATCCTTAATTACACTAGTAAAATTTGACATCTTTTAAAT
>APFE030807885.1:52103-118068 GCA_000404065.3 Pinus taeda
ATAAATATAAATCCTAGAAATATGATATTATAAACTTAGGGATTGAAAGAAAATCTAAGGGATTATAAACCTAGAGGAATAATATTAACTAGAGGGATAATAAACCGAAGGGATTAATACTAAAAACCCTAGGGCTTACATTCCCTTGGGCTTTTAGTATTAATCTCTTAGGTTTATTATTGCCTTGGGTTTATAATATCAATCCCTTGGGTATATTAATCTAAAGATTCATATTCCTAGGGTATACTATTATTCATAGGTTGATAATATTAATCATTTAGGTTCAATATAAATTGTGGTCAACGAAGGGTTTATATACCTTGGAATTGTAATATTAGTCCCTTGGAATTAATAATATTAGTCCCTTGGGTTTATAATACCTTGGTGTTTTAGTGTTAACCCTTGGGTTTATAATATCAATCCCTTACATTAATAAGGGTTCATATTCCTAGGGTTTAATACTAAAACCCCTAGTGATTATAAACCCAAGCCAATAATATTAACCCAGGAGATAATAAATCCAATACTTAAAACCCAAGGAATTATGAACCCAAGGGAATAATATTAAACCCGAGGGATTAGTATTATAAACCCAAGGTATATAAACTTGTTGACGATGATGGGCCCACTAACATTTAGTGGATCTCCTAGTATGAAGTCCCAACTAGACCTCACACCGTTTGGTGTGGGAGTCCCATCTGGTATGATGACCTGATTTCCATTATCTGAAATATTTTCCTTAGCTATTTCTTGTCAGCACAAGAGAGTGGTCTTCTTTGTCTTTGAATATCGAGGTTTGCATGACTAGTAAGTGATAGTGTTACTTGTGTCAAGGTTCTTTCATAGGAGAGAGAGAGGGTGGGAGTGAGTCCCCATTTGGAAGGAAGGAACTCCCAACACTATCAAAGAAACACAACACAACAAGACATGCACAACCCCTGGAAGAGAAATCCACACGGATGCAATGATCACAACACACAAAGGAAGATAGCACGTACAACCCCCAATAGGGAAGTCTACGTAAGTGCAACGATCGTTATAACAAGTTTAGGTGAAAGGTTTTCTCTAATGTCCGGGGAGGTAACCAACATGGGAAGGACAATGTTAAGAACTTATACAACACAATTTCATAAATATATGTATGAGAATAGTTGAATGAGTTCAATTTTTTAATACAGGTTAAAGCAACATGTATTACAAGTGTCGAAAATTAATTCGTATAAACATTTACAACACGTGTGAAAATGTGTTGGCTTATGAGCAGCCTTCTAAATTAAGTGAAAGTTCCAAGAAACATTGATACACCATACATCACTAACCCCATAGGTGGGGCGTTGTAGCCACTACTCATTCCTCAAAGGAAAAATTACAGACTTTCAAGGCTATGTGGGTGAGCCATGGTGAAAAGTCCCTTGCATGTAAAAATGAGGGGATATTTATAGCCATGGGTGAAACTAGCCCTCGTGATTGTTCGACTTACCTCAAGACTATTTGCCTTTCATGACTTTTCATATTACATGACTCTTCAGATTACAAGTGGGTCTCTTGAACTTCGACGTTTCATTACATTGATTGATTACAGTATGGCCCATAGTAGTGAGGTGGCCAACATGACTCATGACATTACTTGACATGACAGTGCTCGTATGATCATGTTGCTAATGGTGCGCATGTCAGTTGCAGTGTTACTGATTGATAGATGTCCTCCTGGTGTATTCCCAGGTTCACCTCAGTATGGCAAGGTGTACAGAGTCCTCGATGGTCATTTGTTTCACTTGATGTTTCATGTGCACGTTGCTCCATTACTTGTACTTTAGCATGCTTGACATTTTCATCCGTTCACGAAAATATATCCTCGTATATTCACACTTTCTTCCGTCTATTAACACATCCTTGCATATTCGTCCGTTAGTTCGTTCGCGAACACATCTTTGCATGGTCATTCGTTCATCCCTTCGTGAACACATCTTTGCATGTTCATCCATTCATGGACACATCTTCTCACATTCATCATTTTTTCATCCATTCGCGAACACATCATTTTTCATTTACTCTCCTTGTTCATCCCATTTGTTGTCGCATCATGTCTTTTCATGTACTTATATCTACAATCACTCATGAGAAGATGACATAAAATCCATAAACCTCCTAGTATAACATGATTCGTGATCATTCGCTTTAGATGCAAGCGATCGGGAGAGAGGACAAGGTTGTGAAACTACTTGGGGAAAGTTTCAATATGGGATGCGAGCTCTAAGCACTACTAGTGAAAATTGTGCAGAGGTCACTGGGAGACTGAGATGGACAATTCGAATCATCAATGAATGTCCATGGGATCTGGCTCGGCTCAAAGGCATATCTACAAAATTTATGGAGGGAAGCATTTTGCAAAGCAGAGGACCTTGGCAGAACAATGATGGAATTCCTACAAGGATTTGGCAGCAGGCTACGGGATGGATTGACAGCAAAAACTGTGCAATTCCAAGAGGGAGCTAGTAGGGGGTCGCGGGGTTGTTAGAGATAAAAATTGCACCATTATTGGGAGGTTGAATTGTTGAACAACTCTGCGCAGTTTCTGAGCTGAGCAGGATGTTAGGATGCTAATGAAATTTCTCATAAATCTGTGCAGTTTTTTGGGTGAGCAATCGGCAGACTAACTGGGTGACTGGATAGAAAAACTGCACATTCTAGAGGGGAGATAGGGATGAACACTTGGTATCTATCTGACATGTCTCTGCATTCTTCTCAGTTAGTGAAGTGGGCAAGGTCTGCAGATTTTGTGCAATTTTTAAGGGGAGTGAGTCCCAGGGTCACTACATTATAAAACTCTCTAGTTAACCAACATGATGGTTGGTTGGTCAGCTTGTGGGCAGCACAACTTGAAATGGCTTGTTGGACACCTATGTGTTGTTATGGGGGACAATTGGTCGAGTCGATTGCAGGGTGGATGTCCTATTACTATAGGGTGATTCGATTGTCAGAACTTAAATAAAATGACTAAGTGTGTGAGTGAGTGAATTTGCATGCACGACCTTGCAAACACACAGTCAACATAAATTGACGACAATACGCCTCAAACAATCAAGACAACATATGATCAACATGACTGATCAACAGTGAGAGCGACAAGCGCGACACTTGTGACGGATCGTTGAACAACCACCACGACACTTGCACAAGAGTGCATACAACTTCATGTGTGAGTGGGAATAGTGTTTACATAGCAAACACAAAATGTACACATGAAGCGAAAACCTTGTGCACGACCATAATATGGTTAGAAGTGTGACATTGTGACTAACATGAAACAAGTCATCCTTTGAACAGTCAAGCAAAGATGGTGCAAAGGCTCAACACAAACCCATGGAGTGAGCCCGAGTGATTGCAAACATCAAGTAAAAACTCAAGGGAGGCTCTGAAAGTGGATGTAAGCCAAAATTTTGGAGGTTGTTTCAACAACTACAACACTTGCTGACATACTGGTAGAATTCCAACTTCTTTGTTTTGGTTTATTGATAGCACGAGACCTTGGTGTTTCAGGGAGTATTGAATCATTATGTGGGTTACTTTAGCTTTCCCACTTACCCCATGGATAGACATGGTTCACCCTTTTCCAACTTAGTTGAACATAATAAAAGTTTCAGCTTGATCACAGTGTTTCAAAATTGGGAAGAGTAGTTTGGCTCGCGAGTTAAAAAGATTTAGAGTATATGTTTTCATCGTTTGTGTTGCTTCACTGCCAGTAGGCCTGGACAGTACCCTAGTGGAGTCATGTAAGAACACACTCATTACTCCACTTCTAGCGAGCCTAGTCAGTACCTTGATGGAGTTGCATGCTTCACCTCTCTGTGCAAGAAGCCTTTCTCTTCTTTCGCCTTTGTATTTTTTAAAGAGGATTGTGCATAAGAAATTATTTGTTTTTGTAGCAGAAGAGACATGCCGACTTATTCCGAGCATAAGAGCTTATTCCTTCAGAGAAGCACGTGATACCTCTGACACAGGCTTGCTCGTTTAGATTTTTCCCTTCTCTGTTTCTACTAGTTGGATGAGATTGACCACCCAAAGTAGAAGACTAAGTACATGCATGGGGTCTTCGAGTGTGGACACAGGTTCATGGTGGGACCCAACCTTCTCTTGTAGATGACTCGTATTATCCTTCAAGACTTCATCAGTTGAAGTTTATAACAAATCACAAAGAAGATGGTCACATGATTGGTCAAGTGTTGTAGTGTCACAAGTCTCTTCAAATCTCAGCCACATATTCATTCAAAATATAGAACTCAGTAGAGGGAAACACTTAAAACAAAAATAGCAAGTAACTAAGAAAATAAAACAAATCAAAATAAAAATAGTAAGCAAAAGCAAACAAAGAAAAAAATAATAAGCAGTAGGCAGACTATGTACATGGCACAGGAGACAACCTAACCTACAGAAAATAGTGTTTGAGATATTGGCTATTGATAGGAAGGTTCTTGATCCTCCCGCCAAGTGATTGCAAATGGTATGTGTGTGGGCCAAGCTTTTGATGGAATGTGTATAGACCAATCCACAGGGACTAGAAGTTCGTATGCTTACCTTTGTCTTCATGGGGTTTATCCCATTTCAAGACAAAATTGCCAACATCGAAGTTGGCTTTCTCTCCACACTTCTTGTCGAACCATCTCTTGATATGGTTCTGGTGGAGTGTAATTTTTTTTTGCTTTCATCCTTTCTTCTTGCAGTTTGTGAATTGTGTCCATCCTATGTTGAACTATCTGGCAAGGCATGTCTTGGGATCCTTGAGATCATTGAAGCGCAGGCAAGTAGATATTGAGTGTTAGGATGGCTTCTTTAGGTGTTATGTGGTCAACCCGTAGAGCATTCGTTAAGAAAGAGTGCCAGTTACACTACTCAGAGTAAATAGTCTTTTTGGTTATATGGATAAGGTTTTTGTTCATGGATTCTATGAGACCGTTTCCCTCTAGGTAGTAGTTAATTAGTGCTTAAGCACAATACCATTTTTTAATGCATTATAAAGCTCCAAAGATGAAAAGTATATTTCGTTATCCAACACAATTGATATTGGAACGCCAAAGCATGAGATGATGTTCTGCTAGAGGAAGCTCGTGACCTCCTAAACATTCACTTGCTTGAGCGAAACTGCTTCTGTCAACCACGTGAGGTAATCAATTACTGTCAGAATGTAGTGATGTTATTTCAACGGATGTGGGAAGATTTCCCTAATGATGTCTAGGCCCCGTTTTTGGAATGATTCAGTTACTACAATAGGGTGTAGTGGAGCTGCTGACCATCGTGTTCTACTAGTACATCCCTGACAGACCGATCACTTGTGGCATAAGAGTGTTCATCCTTCAATAATGTGGACCAGTAGAAACCAGATTGCATAAATTTGTGTGCAGTGGTATTTTCCATGAAGTGACCCCCAGCTGGTCTCTCATGTAGATCTTGCAAAACCTTCTCTGGCTCATGTGCCTCCAGGCACCTGAGCAATATTATGTTGTTGTTCTTTCTGTAAAGCACTTTGTGCACCAACTAATAAGCTAAAGCTTTGAGATGCAATGCCCTCTTCTTTCTAATGGAAGTTTGAGAGGGTATGGTGCCCTGCTCAAGGTATTGGTGCACATTGACGTACCAAGAGTTTTTGTTTATTGTGGGTGGTGCTCACACTAGATCATATATATCAATTTCCTACTCCCAACTGATGAGCTCTTCTCTTCCTTCGGTTCGTGTACTACCTCAGATGTGGGTCTGCAAAGACCATGACTCTTGACAATGTGAACTGGCTTGATGTCAAGATCATATTCTTACAAGCCTTTCATCCAATTCACATGTCATTCACCCAGCTCTTACTGTACAAGTAATGAGAGGACCGCTGGGTGAGGCACATATACTATGCAATGTTTTTTTAGAAATTAGGGTCTGAAGTGTTTCACCACCTTGTATACTGCATATACTTATTTTTCAATGGTGGGGTAGTTGAGCTCATGTCCCTACATGCTTGCGCTCATGAAGGAAATGGGACATTCATTGTTCATTTCATGCTTATGAGCGAGTACTATAGCAAGTGAGTCATCGAAGGTGAAGGTGTATAGCAGGAAGTCTTTGTTGAAATCTGGGTTGTAGAGTACAGGCACTTCTGCAAATAGCCTAATTGATATGGGTGAATATGTACTTTTGCATCTTTCCCTAGCTCTAAACTACATCCTTCTTGATCGTGGCTTCCATTGGTTTGACTATATGCACATAATCTGAGGTGAACTTCTAGAGGAAGTTTATGTTTCCCAAGAAGGACTACATCACTTTCCTATCGGTTGGGTGAGGGATTTGTGTGATAGTTTGGAGCTCACTCAGATCAACCTTGATAACTTCACAACGATGTGTCCAAGGAGGCTCCCCTCAGACACTACAAATATGCTCATTTTGAGATTCAAGGAAATAGTGTATTTCCAACATTGCTAAATTTTTTTCTTTCGATGGCATGTGTGGTCTTCTCGTCTTCTTGAAAACATAGTCACATCATCGAGGTACACCACTATGCTCCATCTGATGATTCTGTGGAAGGAGATGTCCATGAAATGTTGAAAGGTCGTGCCTGCATTCACAAGCCCAAATGGCATTCGTCTGTATGTGAACATACCCCACTTGGTATGAAAGGTAGTTTTGAGCTTGTCATGTTCTACTACCAGAACCTGATTATATCACAAAAACCCATCAAATAGAGAAAATATTAGTGACACAAATATTGTTTGTAGAATGTGCTCCATAGATAGAGCGGGCTGGTTGTCTTTGTTCAAGGTGTGGTTCAAGTTTTGGAAATCAACACACAAATGCATTTCCCCGGACTTCTTTCATACAGGAAGAAGATTTGAAACCCAAGTAGAATGATGAACTCTATATATGATCTGTGCATCCAACATCTTAGTGAGTTCAATCGGTATGAGGGGTTGATTTGATCAGAATGATGTGTTGTATTATTCGTGTGTCATAAGTTTTTGGATCATCATAAGTCCACTCGAACACATCTTGGTACTATTTTAACAAGTAGACAAAGGGTGTATGATCCTGCTTCGTGCAACACGTACCAAGATTGATGAACTTTAGATCTTGTTTTGTTCCCAAGTTAATCGATTTGAGAATCATGCTAGCACTGTGGGTTTTTTTGTTCCTCGCCCCCTAAAAGTGGTCTTGCAAGTCATAGATTTTTCCAAGATGCCACACCCTTAGGGATGAGATAGCCTTTCTTGATATCCATCCTGACTTGCAAATATTGCTCATGCTCCTCTTCATCTATTGTTGCATCCTTGAAGGTATCAGTGTTGGCCATGAAATGTAGTATCTATTGATCATCCTCAAACATGCGTAGATTAATTATGTTATCCGAGATAGATGGTCTATATAAAATTTCAATACTAAATCTATCCCTAAGTGGTGACATTCTAGAAGTTGTGTTTGGCAAATCATTGGTAGTTGAAATACATGTTCTTGGTACAAGAGTGATATTGAATGCTTTGAAGTTAGAGAGAAGTCACCCTACCTCTTGCTAGTAACTTTTGAGATGTGGTGATAAATAGTGAATGGTGTTACGGACCTGTCATACAACTATTTCCGAATCATCCACCACTTTGAGTGTGACCACATTGAGGCTAATGGATATCTGCAAGCGACTCGAGATCATATGCTTCTTGTTGTTTGGGTCAATCAGGACACACCCAATTCCTGAGCCATCATGTGTCTTTGATTTGTGAAAGTACATGGTCCACAACTCGTCTTTACATCGACTACTTGACACGCTTACACTACTGCTACTGTTGTTTCTATTTCTATTTCTACTAATGTTACAATTTAATGTACATGTTTCATTTCCATCAGTTGGGCAAGGAAGGAGACCCAACTACTTGTCTGGTGGGGTTGGGGCTAGTCGTGCGAGATAACACCCAAGCGTTGTTTCCAAGAGGAAGTTATGAAACATGAGCTATGTGAAGGCCAACGATTCATTTTTTCCATTGATGGGAGTGACGTTATGCCTCATATATCTCTCATATAATACCTCGATTTGATTATTTTTTCCCTTGTACGGAAGCCGCGTGTGTGATCTGTCTCAAAGTATCCATTCAACTTGGTGGACCAGTCTCTGTTGAGCAGTAAGTCATACTATTCTGGTATGTCCACAACAACATTGTTTATGCACTGATGAACTCGACCGTCATGAGATAGTCTTATGATCACGTTATAATTTTTACGAATGGCTATGTAGGTTTTAACCCCGTACAAAAATTACCTGCACGTCAATTCTTAAATGCAGAAAATAAACAATGTGAGAGCATAACACATAAAACACATATAGACAGAGATTTTTCGCTAGATCCCAAACAGGGACTACCAGCTTGATTTTTCATTATATTCCTTTCAATGTTAAAGTACACATATATACATGTTGAAGCATCCAATACCATGGATCGAAAACCATCGCGTGCAAAACCATGGACCGAAAACCATAGGTAGGTTCACACAACCTAATATAGGGTCCAAAAAAAATTTACCGTGGTGCTTTCCTAGACCCCATATAGGGGAGCTACCCACCCCGCTCAAACCCCGTGGACAGGGGGGCCTACCACCCCCACTGTGACATCGTTGTTGCACGATGAAGAGGGGGATCCACCGCACCTTTAACCCCCTAGTTCACTATGTAGGTTAGTCATGGAAAGAATATAACACAATCCAATGTTGTCCCACTTGTTTCTTTCTTTTCCCGGGGGCCACAAGAGAGCTTAGTCAGTTTTCCAGCCCTGGAATGCCCATTGTTTCTCTACACCAAGAGAACTTCTCAGAGCTCACAGATTTTATCAATGCATCTGTAGTATTCTTCAAAGTGTCCACCTTTACTAGCAACACCTTTTTGTCTTCTATCATATCCCTCATAAAGTGATATTGAACATCAATGTGCTTTGTCTTTGAATGATAAGCAGGGTTCTTTGCCAAGAAAATTGCACTTTGGTTGTCACAGTGTATCTCTATAGCTCCCTGTACTAACCCCATACTTGAACACAATCTCAGCAACCAAACTTCTTCCTTGCTTGCTTGAGTGGTGGCCATGTATTCTACCTCTGTAGTTGATAGTGCCACTACAATTTGTTTCTTACTCATCCAACTGATTGCACCTCCAAATAGGTTAAACACATACCCACTTCTAGATCTTTTCTGATCCAAATCTCTAACCCAATTTGCATCAACAAAGCCATGGATATCCAACACTCTGTCCAATCTTGGTCTTCTTTAGTAGCACAAACCATAATCACTAGTGCTACACAAATCCCTAAAAACTCGCTTCACTGTTGTCTAGTGCTCCTTCCCTGGTTTTGATATAAACATGCTCAATATCCCACTGCATGTAAAATGTCTGGTCTAGTACACACCATTGCATACATTATGCTACTGATTGCACTAGCATATGGAACACGGGACATGTCCTCTTCCTCTTCTTGTGTCTTGGGACACTGTTGAATAGATAACCTCACACCTACAGGAATAGAAACCTTCACCGGTTTACTATCCCACATATTAAACCTCTACAGTATTGTCTCAACATACTTGTTTTGGTTTAACCAGAACTTCCTCTTTGTATGATCTCTTTTAATTTCCATGCCCAAAATATAGTTTGCAACACCAATATCTTTCATGTCGAATTTGGAGGACAATTCAGTGTTCAAATCCCGAATAATTTCCTTGTCATTTCCAACCAACAACATATCACCCACATACAAGACCAAATAAATAACATCGTCACCAATTAATTAAAATACACATAGTGATCTACTTTGCTTCTGGTGAAGCCAAGTCCCCGTATAAATGTATCAAATTTCTGATACCACATTCTTACCGACTATTTTAACCCATATTGAGACTTCTTTAAATTGCATACTAGTTCTTTCTTACCCTTCACCACAAAGCATTCAAGTTGCTTCATGTAGATCTCATCTTCCAGATCCCTGTGAAGAAATGTTGTCTTCACATCCATCTGTTCTACCTCAAAATCAAAAGTAGCAGCAACAGATAAAAGTAATCTAATAGAAATTACCTTGGCAACAGGAGAAAAAATATCACCAAAATCAATTCCTAGCACCTGGGAATAACCTTTTGCTACCAATCAAGATTTGTATTTCTCCAACTTTCCTTTCACATTTGTCTTCTTCTTGAACACCCATTTGCTGCCAATGGGTTTCCTTCCAGCTGGCAACCCCACCAGATCCCAAGCCTCATTTTTGTGAAAAGATTCCATTTCATCAACCATGACCTCTTTCCAGAGTTTTCCATCCTCTGAATCTACTACTTCCTTCACAGTTCTGGGATCATCGTTAGTAATAGATAAAGAAAAATTTGAATAGAAAGTAGATGGACTATACCTTTCTGGCTACCATCTTTCTCGAACTGATCTTCTCACACTCGGAGTTTGTGGATCTTCATCTTCTGATTCATCCTCTGTTGTCGAGTCTCATTCTTCCTCCGTAAGCTCAAAATCTATCTTCTCAGGTTTCTTGGATTGGACTTCATTTTTAATAATATCTTTGACCTCTCTTAACACCACATCTCAGCTATACATAACCTTCCATATGACTAGGTTCCAAATCTTATAACCCTTTAAACCATCCTTATACCCAATAAAGATGCACTTTTCAGATTTACTATCCAATTTGGTTCATTTCTCCTTTGGAACATCTACATATGAATCACATCCAAATAACCTCAGATGTGAAAGAGAGGGTTTCTTACTAGTCCATATCTCTTGTGGAGTCTTATCCTCCAACATTGATGAAGGTGATCTATTGACCAGGTAACATGTTATCTCCACTGCATCTACTGAGAATTCCTATCCTAACTCAACACCATTGAGCATGCTTCTTGCCCTTTCCATCAATGTCTTGTTCATTCTTTCAACAACTCCATTTTGCTGAGGTGTATATGGAGTAGTCTTCTGTCATGCTATACCACACTTACAAAATTCTTCAAATTCCTTACTGAAAAAATCTCCACTATTATCTATCCTCAATGCCTTTATCTTCTTCTCTGTCTGTTTTTCCACCAAAGCCTTAAATTCTTTAAACGTGTCAAAGAATTCATATTTCTTCTGAAGGAAATATATACATGTATTCCTTGAGAAGTCATCTATAAATGATACATAGTACACAGACTTACCCAGTGATGGAACCTTCATAGGTCCAAACACATCACTGTGTACAAGCTCTAATATCTGTTTCTCCCTCTTACCACTAGAGGAGAAACTCACCCGATTTTGCTTCACATATACATAATTTTCACAAAAATCAAAGTCCAGAGAACTATTACTCATACCTTCTACCATACCTTTATCATGAAGTATTCGAAGGCCCTTCTTTCCAGTACGTCCAAGCCTTTGATGCCATAGCATGGTCTTCTAAAGACCACTAGATTTTCTACTGCACTTTCAGGAACCACAGAACTATTGCATCCATCAACAACAATGCTACCTTGCAGCTTATCCAGAGTTCCAGTCTGAGCTCTCTACATCAATACCAGTGCTCCCCGATCCATCTTTTAGGTATCCTTCTCGAACACTATTTTTAAACCTGCATCATCCAACTTGCTTATAGAAATCAGATTTCTAGCCAATGCAAGAATATGTAGAACTCCGGGAAGTGTTCTAACCCTTCCATGTTGCAACTTCAACTTTACTTTTCTGCGACGAATGATTCTAGCCTTTCTATCATCCCCCAAGAAGACATCACCAAAATCATATTTCTCGTACTTGCAGAACCACTCTCTATGGGGAGTGAAGTGAAAGGATGCACCTGAGTCAATCAACCATGCCTCATGATCTACATGTGTACTTGAAGAAGCCAAGTACACATCCACACCTTCATCTGAGGTGCTTTTTGCCTCTACAAAAGGAGCATCATTAGATCCCTTTCCTTTATCAGGAGCTTTAGATTTACAGTCCCTTTTTAAGTGCCCTTCCTTTCTGAATTTCTAGCACACGACCTTTACAGGTTTCCCTGGAGATTTAGATCTCCCTCTAGATTTAGATCTCCCACTCGATGACTTATTTTTGTTTATGTTATGGGACCGTCCTCGTACATATAAAGCATCACCATTCAGGCTCTCTATATTTTTCTGTCTCGTCTCCTTTGTCAGCAAGGCTGAGACTATTTCATCAAACTGCAAGGCAGTTGCACTGCTACCGATTGCAATAACCAGACTCTCCCACAAATTTGGTGGCGAACACAACAAACTAATGCACTTATCTTCATTTGAATTTTTAATATCAACAGATACTAACTGAGTTACCACAGTATTAAATGCATTCAAATGCTCTGTCATTGAGTCTCCATCTTTCATCTGTAGGTTATACAGCCTTTTCCACAGGAAAAGTTTATTCACCATAGACTTAGATTGGTACAAAGTCCCTAACTTGTCGCACAAAGACTTCATCGTAGCTTCACCTGACACGTTTAGCAATACTGAATTTTAGACACACAATCGTATTATGCTCTTTGCCTTTTGATCCAACTTTTTCCATTCTTCATCGAACACTCCCGTTGGTTTAGTGCTCAGATCTACCAGAATCCATTGATCTTTATCCACCAGCAGATCCTCCATCTTGAGTTTCCACAACTCAAAACTATGACCATTAGATTTCTCAATCTCTATCTTTCCACTGCTCTCCATCTTCTTTTACCACCAGAATCAATCTCATAGATCTCCCACTGAACAGGGTCTACCACATGCCCGAACGAAACCCCTCAGCAACAAAGGCGTCCCCTTGAAGCCAAAACAACTCTCATACCAAATGTAGGTTTTAACCCCGTACATAAATTACATGCATATCAATTCTTAGACACAGAAAATAAACAATGAAAGAGCATAACACATAAAACACATATACACAGTGATTTTCCCTTGGATACCAAAACCAAGAATACTAGCATGATTTTTCATTATATTCTTTTCAATGTTACAATACATATATACACATGCCGAAGCATCCAATACCATGGACCGAAAATCGTGGGTAGGTTCACACAACCTAATATAGGGTACAATTTTGTTTTTCCCAGGGTGCTGCCTCGGACCCCCTAGAGGGTGGTACCTGTACCCCTCAAACCCTCTAGATAGGGGGGGAAGCCACCCCCCTGTGACCTCCCTACTGTGCAATCGTTGCAACAAAGTGGGGGCTCTGCCCCCCATCTAACCGCCCAGCTCACGACGTAGGTTAGGCGTGGAAACAATATAACACAACCCAACAGGCTAGTACAAATGTTCAATCAAGTTGGATTATTTGAGTAGATGTCTTGCTCCATTACGCATTGATCTTTTTAGCAATGGAGAGTGCCATGATCTTGGCTACTGTGCCAAAATCAACGAAACAATTGTGAACATTACAATTGAAGATTTCAAATGAAAGCAAGAATGGAGGGAAAACTGAGTTTTCTTATTCCATGCGAGTGTGTTTACCACAGTTGAAAGCGATCGAGGAGTTGTGCTTTCTCCCTTGCTAGTAAAGGTTTCTTTTCCCACTGATGTCTATCATAGTGCATGCAAAAGGATGTCCCAATGACTGTGGAGCTTAGCCAACTATAAAAAACTGATGTTTGCACAAGTTTTCTTCATGTCTTCCATCATGTTTTAATGCAGATGATGTGGAATCCCTGAGGTGTTAGGGGTAAGGCTGGTATTTGTGTTGCCCGGTGGATTGTTCTGCACTTTGCTGCTCAAGGACGTACTCTTGTTTGCCACTGTCTTCCCGAGATTGCTTTGTGCTTTTTTATTTTGGACGGCTCATGGATCAACCCTCCTCAGCAGTTCGAGTTTTTGTTTCATTTCCCCAATTGTAGCAGGAGCCCCTTTACTTCTGAGATTGTAGCGCTCATTCTACTTCGGGGGCTTCTTTTCAATGCATGTTTTTTATGCTACTTGCACGCACTGTTATGTGTTAATCAGTCACCCAGTGCTTGGTGACTTATAGGGTGCATCATCTTCATCATCATCGTGTCCCCTGGTTGTCCTTGTGAAATACTTGTCATGTTTTTCATTTGGTTGTATATAGAGACTGCAACTTGTTTCCGGCCCAAACAAGATCCTTCCGAGTGCTTGTCTTTGTGAAATGAACAAAATTTGATGTTCACACAATCATTAACCTAGAACACTAAGTTGGAGCTATGTGCAGTTTTATTCAAGTAGTGGTTGTTAATTGATGACATCCTTCCTTGTCGTTGTCTAGGCCATCGGCTGCTCGCAGATATGTCCCTCAATCGTTATTTCATTTCAGACAGTTATGTTGTCAAGTTCTTGACAAGGCAAGTTAGGGTTTGAATATCACTTGTTCCTTTGTCTCTAACTTTGCTCGTAGCAGCCTGTGGCTTCCTTCTCACCTCTCTTGGGTCCTTTGTTAGTTCATCATCCTTGATGACTCCAATCACATGGAGGTACTTTTCTACAATGATTGCCTCTTCACAATCTTCTAACAGTGTTGGTTCCATAACTCACTTGACGAACTGCCGAATGTTGGTTGGCAGTGTAGATGTGTAGTAGTCCACAGTAATGGAGTCATGAGGCTTCGTGTTCACTAAAATCTTGTTTAATATGTGTATAAACCTCTGATTGAAATCTTTTATCTTTTCTTTCCCCTCCACCTTCAGGCTTCCCAATTCCTTGAGTAACATGGTTGGGGTCTTATGGAGTTGACAGGAAGGCTATGATAACATGTTGTTACATGACCATCCAAGGTACATGGGAACAACCTACATGCAATGTCATCGTAGCATACCTTAAGTGTCTCTAGTTGTAGGTAGAAGTTGTCTAAGTGATCTTTTGCCTTCACTATGATGCCAAGGTTGAATTTGTGATTATCCTCTCTGACCACTTTGACATCTTGTGCAAAGAACCCATGAGGGCCAATAGTCCCTAAGTCATCCATTCTAGATTTTGGTTAGCCATGTCTCCTTGCTCTTCATCCTCCTCCTCTTCTTCAGAATGTGATGGTTCTGACTCTGAGTCTATTGGTTTGTTTATGCCTCCACTTCCTCCACTGCCTTCCTCTCCACCTCCTGTAACGGAGTCTCAACCCAAGATCATGAGGGTGTCTCGTTCTCCCTGTTGGAACACCAAAGGTTCCTCTCCATCCTCAACAGCTTCTTCTAGACCTTTAAGTGTGGCAAGAAATTCTTCTTCCACTGATGATACAACAGTCCCTGTGGCAGTAGTTTTTGGCTTTCTTGATGCGTATGGAAGATCTTGGATTCCTGTGATTATTATGAGTGATTTCGCGAATTGGTGGGTGATGGGACAGATGGAGCGAAGGTGATGATATGAAATTTCATGTTTAGTCTTGGGAGATTAGGAGTAACAAACTATAGAATCACGCGTAGGTGAGAGGGAGTGTGAGTTACTGCCTTGACCAGATGATTGATGAGTGGGTGTGAGAGAAAATTAAACCATAAATAATTGGTGGCCCTTCTTCTAGTGCTAGAAATGTTGACGGTCCTTGACTCGCCAACATTCATAGGATCTCCCTAGTATGAAGTCCCAAGTAGACCCCACAGTGTTTTGTGTGGGAGTCCCATTTGATATGATGGCCCAGTTGCCATTATCTTAAATATTTTCCTTAGCTCTTGCTTGTCAGCATATGAGAGTGGTCTACTTTGTCTTTGAATAGCGAGGTTCACGTGCCTAGTGAGTGGTAGTGTTACCTGTGTCAAGTTTCTTTCATAGTAGAGAGGGATGGTGGGAGTAAGTCTCTATCTAGAAGGAAAGAAGTCCCAACTTTGTCAGAGACACACAACACAACAGGACATGCACAACCTTTACAAGAGAAATCCACATGGATGTGACACACTAAAGAAGATAGCATGTACAACACCCAGTGGGGAAGTTTGTGTGATTGCAATGGTCGTTATAGCAAATTTATGTGAAAGGTTATGTCTGATGTCCGAGGAGGTAACCACCACGGACAAGACAACGTTAACAACTTATACAACACATTTTGATAAATATATGTATTAGAACAACTGAATGAGTTCAATTGTTTAACACAGGTTAAAGAAGCATGTATTACAAGTGTTCAGGATTAATTCTTGCAAATAATTATAACACATGTGTGAAAACATGTTGGCCTCTGAGAAGGTTTATGAATTAAGCGAAAGTTCCCAAACACATTGATACACCATACATCACTAACCCCGTAGGAGGGACGTTGGAGCCACTACTCACTCCTCAAACAAAATATTATAGACTCTCAAGGCTATGTGTGAGAAGCCAAGGTGAAAAGTCCCTTGCATGTACAAATGAAGGGAGGGGGTATTTATAGCCAAGGGTGAAATTGGCCCTTGTGATTGTTTGACTTCCCTCATGACTATTTGACTTTCATGAATTTTCAGATTACATGACTCTTCATATTACAAGTGGGTCTATTGGACTTCCATGTTACATTACATTTATTGACAAAAGTATCACCCCCAGTAGTGAGGTGCTTGACATGACTCATCACACGACTCTACATCACAGTCTTGGTATGTTCATGTTATTGCTGATGTGAATGTCGAGATGTAGTGTTATTGAGTGATGGATGTCCTCATGGTGCATTCATAGCTTCTCCTCCACATGGAAAGGTGTGCCGAGTCTTCTCTGGTCATTTGGTTCGCTTGACGTTGCATGTGCACATTACTCCTTTTCTTGTACTATGGCTTGCTTGACATGCTCATTTTTTCATGAAAATATCTCCTCGCATGTTCGCTCGTTGATCCATTTGTGAACACATCCTAGCATGTTCGTTCGTTCATTTGTCCACAAACAAATCTTCGCATGTTCATCTGTTCATTCGTCCGTGAACACATCCTCACATGTTTGTCCATTTGTGAACACATATTCTTGCATGCATCATTTGTTCATCCATTCATGAACAAATCCTTTTGCATGTACTCTCCTTTTACATCCCACCCATCATCATGTCATGTTTATTCAAGTACCTATTGTTTTCATTCTGTAATTTTGATGTTGAGGGAGTAAACACATAGGACAACATCAAAACCACTTTGGAGGCTGGGATCTAGCCCTGCCAAATTCAGAGAGGGAACTCTCTATTTAATTTAGCTTTTTTCTATGTAAATTTTAGGCTAGCTATGATTATACTAGTTTTTTTTGTTGTATTGGTTTGGTTTGTTTGAGTGTTATAATTCCATTGGGCTATGGAGTCTATAAACTAAACTGGATTTTTGCATCAATTTTTAGAGGAGTTCTCACAAGGAAAGCTAGGTTGCACTAACTAGATATTTTCAGAAATTAAATGAATTATGGAATAGCAGAAGTGTAAGGTTAAGTATAAACCTAGGAGAAATTAAGGATTCCTTTATCTGACTTTAGTGGAAAACATTAAAATTAACAACAACCAAAATAGGGTGCTCTAGATAATGAATCCTATTTATCACAGTTTCTGTTGACTAGTTTAGAAATTCAGAATAAAAGAGATAGGAAAACCATTGTTTAAACAAATAGAGAGAGGAGACACATCACCCTTAAGTACACCACATGAATCCTGTGAAAGCTCCGTGTATTATTGATGCTCCAGTGCTTGAAAATTACAATATAAAAAAGGAAATTACATTCATAAATCAACCATTAATACCTCAAACAACGAATTATTTATAATGGAAAATTACAATAATGCTTTTACAAAATCACTGTCAAATCGACAATGTATTATTAGCATAATTACAAACTATATAATGTAATTCTAGGAGAAGGATAGGCCATGTTGGATGCTGAAGAGAACGGTGGCCCTATTTTGATGGTTTCGGTTGTTGAGTCATCCTGAAACATTGTTGAGACATTGAACTGACAGTTGTGTTGGCGGCTGCGCTTGCAAATTCATTTTACTGCTCCTGGGTTATCCTTCAATCTAGTAAATCAACCAACTCCTCCCATCTCTTTTCATTTGGCACTGCCAACTTTGTTACCATGTAGTTAATTTCATTCACCTCTCTATATTTGGAAAAAGTTGTTTTAGGGTAAAAATATGTTTTAGCTCATTCTGCACATGGAAATCGTTTGACATGATCTCCAAGAATGGCTTTGTTGTCATACTTCCTTTAATTCCATTGAACTTAACACTACTTTTAGCCACTTCTTTCATCTTCACTATATAGTCTTCTTGAGTGATCAACTTTTGATTTATGACATAGATACTGGGCAGTACCTTTTGCATTAAGGCTTCAATCTTGTTTGTAAATCTATTCATTTGTAACTATAAAGTTTCAAACCTTTCCTCCAACCAATCAATGATATTTCTTTTTGTCCAGACTTTCTTGACTTTCAGAATGGTGGCAGTTCTATCATTGACTCCTGCTTCCTTCGGCTCATATATGGACTTTGAGTTTTGAGAATTTAATTATATTTGCAACTTCCGTTGGTATCTCTCCCAGCTTTTGCCTTCCTTGCACAATAGTTTCTGTTGAATTCTCTATTAGCTTTTTTTGTTCAAATATGATTTGGATAGAAGGCCACATCTCATTGATAGAGTCTAATATGTTCATCCAAATAGTTTCATTGGCTTGGGACAAGGTCTAGCTAATTGAAATGTCTCTCTCTACCTGGTGTAACTTTTCCACCATTCTCTAGGATTTCTCCAATCTAGCAGTTTGAGCAACTTCATCTTTGCCCTTTTGGACTTCCAAAGATTTGAGTTGGCCTTGCAGAGTCTCAATTCCTTTGATTGTAATGACACGTTTTGAAATGACTATGTAACTTATTAAGCACTGAGAGTCTGAGTTGAAGAAGTAGCTATAGTGGTTGCTCCTGTTGATGGCAGTTGAGAAAGAGGTACAACATACAAGGGGACAATGGCCATCCTTAGGCTCCCTTCCTTCTCCTTTATCAGTTTCTCCAACTCTACCTCCATCTTCTTAATCTGTATATTTTGGTCTATGATCAATTTCATCATATCTTCTTTTTGTGCTTCGTCTTCATTGACCTTGGTCATTAGATCTTCTGTGGCTAGAAGCTTCAGTTGTTTCCTTAATGCTGGAATGTCCAAGTTCTTCTTTATAATAGTCTCCTTGGCAGCATTAACATCTCTAGGGTCATACCCTATCTTGATCACCAAGTCTTCCAAAGAATTGATCCTGTTATTTTTCGCCAAGGAGGAGACATTCTCCATATTCAAACATGACTGAAAATTTGCAAAAGGAACCTGTAATTTGGATAAGGACATGGAAGTGTTAGTCAGAGTAGAGGATATCACCTCACATGATTTCTTATACATCTCCATTTCATCAATGGGATGTATGTCCTTTGTGCTGAATTCAAAGATGGTGCTCTTGTATTCTGTTGTTGATATGGGCTATGGAATCTGGACCTCAAGAAAGGCCATCTAAATTTTAGCATGATTTGTATCAAATAATGACAACAATCTACTTTGTGAGTTGGAATTCTACTTCCAAAATTTCTTATAAGTGTTGTTTTCGAGAATTTCATTCCTGAGCTTTATCTCCCTGTACCTGTCAAAAACTATATTCTCTTTATCTATTTGGACAGTTTATGATTCTAGCTCAGTCTCCTTATGACCTTGTGAGGATGAAGGTTCATAAAGAGATGTAGTGAACTTGGTGGTTGCAAGTGGTGAATCTATGATGATGATGGCTACCCGCTCTTCAGTTTCTTTCTCTACTTCTGGCCTGTGAATTACCTTGGGTATTTTTTCTATAGCTGATTCTAAATTCTCTGGCTTCACTTCTAGTAGTAGACGATGATCCTTCCTCCCTCTACCTTTTGCTTGATTTTTCCTCAAGAACAATGGTTTGCAAACTAGAAGAAGAAACAAGCTTCTCTTCAGCTTCCTACAAGGTATTTTCTAACCACTACAACTAGTTGGAATACTGCTATATGTATGGCCTTGAAGTATGAATGTAAGGAGTGTTCTTTTTTTGCACTTTGGGGTTTGAAATGATGCCACAAGGGTCATATGATCATGTGAAGTTCAAAATGAACCTCATATCCTTCAGTATTTTATCTACCTCCTCACCTGCTGTCCTTATGTTGCACACAAACGGGCGCACCTATGTTTTTATTTTGAATTGTGCCTTCTTCTTGACTACTACAAAGTGAATGTCATATGACGTTCAACATCTACTTGATATACTCCAATGCAAAAATCATCATTGGGAGTTACTTTGGGAGTTTATAAGGGGCTCATTCACATCCATAGACCCTAATTTCTGTGTATTTTTTATATAGATACCCATCATTGGTCTTTGCTTTGTTTGCGAGATGTAGAATTTTGTTGATTTCCTCACTAATTCTGGGCTGTACTACACTATTGAGAATGTTCATGGCTGGATGAAAAAAATATTCAATGAATTGCTTGTATGTGAATTCAATTTGTTCTTTCATGATCAATGAGGTCCAAAAGATCATTGGTTACTGGTTCCCTCCATCATCCAACTTCTACAATGAAAAAATGAACTTTTGTCCTTGATAATAGATGAACATGAAAATCAAAACAGAGGTGTAATTGAACACCTTCTCTGTAGGAAATCTAGTAAACTGCTCATGGAGATTGTTAGGCAAGAATTAACTGAAATTGAAAATCATAGAGGGCTTGTTGTGTGTGGAAAATGTGGAGAGGAATCCTAAGATGGGATCATCTACCCACTGATCATAACAATAGCCTAAAATGTAAGAACTGATGGAAATAATCTACTTGGCCTGAGCAGGGAGAATGGAAGAAAGATATAGAGGATTCTTCTTAGGCAATTAGGCATTCTCTGGCAAGAAAATCTCAAACATTATGGCTCTGGTGGCATAGTCCAACTTATGATAAAGCTGGGTCTGGGCTTATAGGGAGAAAGGGGCATAATCTTCCACAGTGGGGGTTAGCATTATTTGGTCAATCGATTTGTTGTAATGGTGAAAATAATGTCACTTGTAGGGGCAATTATGGCTCCTTGGGCAGGGACATAACAACCTTTACATATTAAGGTAAATTTTGGGGCTTGGAATGTCAAGGGGAAGATATAATGGGGGATTTTGGACTCCTAGAGTCCAATCTCATTAGTTTTATATGTGTGCTTATTGTCTAACCAACAATACAACTCCAGAAAATCACAGTCACACAAATTTTCACTTATCCTGTAATCCCTGTAAGAAAAAGGTGTATGATCTAAGTCTATAGCAGGGGGAATTAAAGGGTTAATGTCCTTAACCTAGGTTTTAGTTTTAGAAGGCATGACTGCAAATAATATGTGGAATATATGAATTAGCAGAGGAGGCTTATCAAGGTTAGCAAAATAACGAACTGCCTGTTGAAATTGGGAGGAAGTAATTTTTTGTCGCAGTCCCACCGTGTGAATACTGTAATGAGGATTTACGTGGGAAATTACGAATAGTAGAAAGAATCAGGAGTGAAAGATTGAGAATGACAGGTTTAGTGTTATTTAAACAATGATACAATGTCCCGTTGGAAATGGTGTGGGACTGTAAGGCTAACCGCTTACCTAGGAAAACGAAATAAATGAATGGGTATTTGGAGAAGAACACATTCATTTGACCCAGTAGTAATGCCATGTGGCTGATGATGAGTGGTGGAGAAAAAGTGGTGGGTCACGACAAGAATGAATAAGGGATAAGTGGTTTCCGTAGCGGCTAGCAGGTATTAAGTGGTATCGGGCGGGGGGGTGAGAAGACACCACAATGCGCCATGTAAGGGGTAGGGCCTAGTGGGAGAAACTGCCTTAAAGACCCCCCTCCCCCCTTGACATTAAAGGAAGAATGCAAACAAGGGGTGCCAGGAAAAGACAATGTCAGTAGATGGAGTGGGGGATCAAATCCCGAGGCACCTGAAGCTGTTGAAGTTTAGTCATAAGCAACAAACAGGATCTGTCATCATGCACTTTAATATTTATTTTGAAACTTAGGATAAGGGGTATGTAATGAAATGTTTTGAAAGACATTATCCATAACATGCACATTTTCCTCTTTTCCCATATCCTCAAACTTAGGATAAATTTTACATAGGAAAATATTTAACAAATCACCTAATCTACCTACCCTTAGCTAGACTAGCATTTTTATTTATGTTTCTAGGGTGCAGTTAGACTAGCAAACACAATTTATTTTTCTTTTATGCAAAGTGAAAATCTATCAATCTTATCCCTTATTTCTCCTATTGACCTAGATTAAACAGTTAGATCAACCCCATTTTCTACCTTACTAATGATTTACCCATATTAAACTATTGGATAAACTGTTATTCTCTATCTACTTTACAAAAATTGAAGGGAGTTTAATCATGATTAAACTATATGATTAAACTAAGACTAGTGATTGTGGCATTTTGAAAAAGTTTCACACAACTTTTGTTTTAGAGAAATGAAGCAAAAACTATGTATGAGTAGTGGCATTTAGACTTGCAACACTTTCAATATTATTCTTTTTTTCTTTTATTTCTTTTGATGGGGTTCAATATTTCTTCCTTTTAATATTTTTTTTTTCTCTTTATTTTTCCTCTTTATACGCTCTTTTGATTTTTTTATTATATTTTTCTTTTATTTGGAATTATTGGAAAATTAACAAGTATTTACAAAATAGGATTCGTGAGATATAAAACTCAGTTACCTTGGGATCCTATAAATTGTATGACCCTAACAGTGGCTATAACTTGAGATGGCACTCTCCCTCTAAGGTGGCAAGAACATGTGATCAGTAGCCTTGAGTCATTATTTTAGAAACATCCACCTTTGATTTATTTGTTGAAGTACTTATGGTAACTCATTAATAAAACCTCATGACCTTCTTTGTGGTCTTCAATTTCTGTTGATAGGTTACCCAATCCAAATAATAAGGACCATGATATTTACGATGAAAAATGTTAAGAAAATATCTATTTCTCAAAGGAATAGTGTTTGAGCATCTTGCCATTGATAGGTCGACTAGCTAATTCTGTCCCATCCAAATTTCTAATAAAAAATGCATTATTGCCCCTGAAAGCATAAATGACATAACACCCCATCCATAAGGTTTCAAATTTTCTATGCTTCCCTTTATCCTCTCTTCTTGAATCCCACTTTAAAACTTTATCACCAATGGTGAAATCATCTTCCTTTGTCCTTCTGTTAAAAACATTCTTAATATTCTCATGAACGACTTGAGCCTTATTGTAAACTTCTTCCCTATATTACTGGAAATGGATTGTGTGGTCAATCCTCCTTGGAATGTCATTTGGCTCGGTTTATAATTCATTAATTAACTTCATGGCTAGAACTCCAAAAGAGGATGGAAAAACAACATCTGTTCCATAAACCAAATGATATGGTGACATGCCAATTTATTTCTTTGTAGTGAGCCTATCAACCAAAAGTGCATTTATGAGTTTGTTATGCCATGACTTTTTGTTGTCTGCTAACAACTTCTTGATAATATTTAATAGAATTTTGTTTGAAGATTTAGACAACCCATTACCTTATGGGTAATGAGTAGTTGCCTGCCCCAAAGTGATATGGTATTTATTGTAGAAGTGTATCATTTTTTAAGACCTAAAGTATACAACATTGTCTATAATAAGTTTCTTTGGGCAGGCAAATCGGGAAAGGATATTGGTTTCTAATAATTTGATGATCACAACATCTATGGCTAGTCTAGAAGGAGTGGCCTCAATCCATTTGGTGAAGTAGTCAGTAGCGGTAACGATCCATTTATGTTTACCAGAGGATGGAGGATGAATTTCTCCATTGAAATCCAATCCCGACTATTGGAAAGGGCTTTCAACAGATATGGGCTTCAAAGGTAAAGGTGAAAGTTTTCTTTTTCCCTCAAATATTTGACACTTATGGCAAGAGGTTACCTTATTATGAACATCTAAAAAAAGTGTAGGCAAATAAAAACCATCTCTAAGGATCGTATTGGCAGTGGCTTTCCAATATAGATAGCCACCACAGTCACCTTCATGGAATTCTTGCATTGTTCTTTGTGCATTATCACTCAATAGACACCTTAGTAGAAGTTCACCAACATATTTCCAATACCAAACATTTTCATGATGAAAAATTAACTGCATTTAGTTTCATAAATCTAGCCTTTGTTTTTGTTAGACCGGGAGGAGAATTTAAATCAAATAAAACATAAATAAGGTCTAAATACTAAGGTGAGGTCATGAAACCCTCATCTAGTTGTGGAGTCACATGTTCCTCTTGATCATCCAATTCATCTAAAAAGTTGATATCCAAAGCATTAGAATTAGATTCAACCATTAATTTGGCTAATCCCTATCATTTAATGAGCTTGGTTGGCTTGATTTCCATGGTATATTCCATAATGATGGAAATCCATTTGCCTCTCTCACCATCGAGTCGATTCTTTGTCAAGGTGTCTTTAAATACAACATTTGGTACAAAAGAAATTATATGAGAATGAATGATATATAATTTGAAATATTTAATTTATTTTATCAATGCAAAACCCCTTTTTTCCATTATTTTGTACTTCAGTGCATCATCCCTTTAAGCCTTTCTAAATAAAGCAATGGGTTGTTCATATCCATCAACATTTTTTTGTAGAAGGATAGTTGAACCAATATGTTCAGAAGAAAATGGGAAAATTATAAAATCTTTAGTAAAATCTGGACTAATAGGGACTGGTTCCTTTGTTAATGTGTGTTTAACTTGGTCAAATGATTTCCTAGCTTCAAGGTTCCACCCGATTTCAGAATGTCATTTTAAAATGTTTGTGATATTTTTGAGACACTATGCAAGGTTAGGGATAAATCTTCTCAGGAAGTTTATTCCCCAATAAATGATTGAAGATATTTAATATTTTTTGGATGATTTATTTAAAATGGCTTCAATCCTTTTAGGATCAATTATAATACCTTCCTTAGATCTAATGTGACCAAGAAGTTTTCCTTCTTTAAGGTCAAACACTGTTTTCTTAGGATTTAATGATATCCCAGACTTTCTACAATTTTCAAAAACTCTTCTAAGGTTCATGAGGTGCTCTTCATCATATTTAGAATATACAATTATGTCATCTAGATAGATCAAAATAAATATGCCAATTTCATCAACACAAGCAATATCCATTGCTCTTTGAAATGTGGCCCCAACATTCATTAATCCAAAAGGCATCTTCACATACATGAAGGTACCCCATGGAGTGGTAAAGGTTATCTTTTCTTGATACTCTAGATGAAGTAAGACCTCATTATAACCTGAGAATACATCTAATAAAGAAATCCTAGAAGATGCAACTACCTTTTGCAGAATGTGATCCATTTTAGGTAAGGGATAGCTATCTTTTAGGGAAACTTTGTTTACGTTTCCGAAATCTATGCAAAATCTGATTTCACCTATTATTTTCCTAGTTGGCACAATGTTGGAAACCCATTTAGAGTACATAAGAGGAACTATAATTTTGGAATCATACATTCTTTTGATTTCTTTCTCAATTAAAGGCATTTGAACCACATTTATTCTGCAAAGTTTTTGTTCAAAGGTTTTCTAATCTTCCTCAATTGGAAGTTTTTGATGTATAATTTATGTGTCATATGTTTTAATATATTCATAGCTCCAGGCAAAAACATCACTGAATTCCTTGAATAAAGAAATATATTCTTATTTTTCAATTATTGTGATTGATTTAGATAGTTTAATGATTTTGGCATCTTTTTCAGTACCTAGATTACAATCTTAAAATATTATTCCCGAGGGATCAACCTTAGGCTTTTTAGCCACATCATTGAAATCAAATAAATCTTGTAGTGGAGCTAGACCTCTAGGAAGAACATTATCCTTAAGATGGAGTGTTTTAAATTCTTCTCTTTGTTGGTCTAGTTCAAGAAATTATAATCTATTTACAACTTTATCTAAGGGTGTATTTACATTTAAATTATTTAGCTACCTTTCTGGATCAGAATGTTCAACAATTTGACTATCTGCTTCAGATTCTCAATCGATATTGTCATCTTGAAATTCATCTTTTGTTTTGAGGAACAATCTATTTACCATTTCCAAACAACTACTCATATTTCATGTTATCAGGCATGACTTGTCGATGTTTTAACTCAAGTACATATTCTTGATTAGGATAAGGAATTTTACAAGAGCTAACTAAAGAAGAATGATTATTTGGAATGATGTTTTGTTTTCTTGGAATTGCAGAAAGGTCATATTCAAGAAAACTCTCTAGGAAGTCAAGCACAACATTTATGTATGGTATCATCCTAGGATGTTTTATTGAATATTCTCCTTTAGTTTGTTTGATAATTAATTTAGCATCTCCTTGAATGGAGATTCTTTCAGCACATAACTTTTTTAATGACTACTATCCTAGAATAAGGGCTTCATATTCTTCTATGTTATTAGTACACTGAAAATTAATCCGGTACGACTGACTCTTAGCATGGTTATTTCCTGTGTTAACCACCCAAATTCCTGCTCCATCACCATATTTGCTGCAAGAGCCATAAAAAATCATGTTCCAAAGAGATTCAACAAGAGTTTTTAGCTCTGTTATTTGTGTTTGGGCTAGGTCTGTTTCATAAATTTCAATTCCAACATTGATTTATTGAGTGTTGATATCCCCATCGTTGTAAAGAATAAAAGAATCCATATATTAGTGAATAGAATAAAGTGGAGATTTTTTAGGTCTATCTTGACTACTCACCATGAATTCATTAAATTCTCCCTATACAATGTTCTTCTCTGCCCAAAAACTAGTATGGTAGCAAAGGTCATGTCCATTTGTAGGATACCTTGTAATTTTTCTCGCCACGATCGTGACAACAACATGCCATAGTTTGGGGGAATGTCTGCAACCACTATGTCCATTACTAGAGTATTAGTAGGGATTTGGGTTAAAGTAGCACATAGGTCTTTGATAAGAACTAGGGATCTAACTTTGCTGGAATCAAAGGATTGCAAGTCTCTATAGGGTCTAGTAATGTCAAGTCCTAATTTCTCCATCACGACTTTAGGCATAAAATTGTGATATGCACCTAAATCTAACATAGAATTATGGATAATCTTGTCATAAATATTGAGGCTAACATAGAATGGACGAACTCCTCCTCCTTGTGGTTTTCCCCCAACTTCTAGTCCAAATAAGAGTTTAGGTTGGTCATCATTTAGATTTACAGAGTCAATCTTTTCCCCAATGTTTAAGGCTTTCATCACTTAGGGTCTATACATAGTTGTGCTCATTAACTATGTGAGAGGAATAGGGATTTTCAATTTTTCCAGTTCAGTCAATGTTGAACGATGTTTGAATCTTACTTAAGTTAGGAAGTTCAACTTGATCTGTGATTTGTTTTTTCATAAGTTGTTTTTATTGATTGGTAGTTGGGACATTTGTTTGAGTAGTTTTAGAAACACTCTCAACAACCTTTTTCATCGGGATTTCTACCTTTTTCTTACCACAACTATCCATAGTTTTCTTAGGAAGACTATCAATGGTTTTCCTAAGTTCATTTTCAGATGTCTTTTTAGCAAGATTATCTGAGTTTTTGGCATTGAGAGTGTTTGAATTCTTTTTTATGAAAAGGTTGTACTTCCTATGGACTTCCATTATAGCATTCTCAAACCCTTGTTTATATTCATCTAACTCTTCAAAATCCAATTCATTTTGGGCTAAGGTAAAAAATTCATTCTCCTCTTGAGTGAGGAAAACTACTTCATCATCACTTATTCCCATCAAATTTACTTGATTATCATTGAAATATTTCACAATATTTCCCTCATCATCAGTATAATTTTCGTGAAAAGGGGGTTGAAACTGTTGGTCTGGACCTTTTTTTTCTATTTGTTTAACTTGGGAAACATTCCTCCTAAAGTTTTAGTTTCTAGTGTGAGGGGCATTTTGGTTCTCTCTTGCTTGAGTTTGGTTGTTAATGTTTACTCCTTGCATCATCTGATTCACTAGTCTCACTAAGTTATTAGTTTTCTGATCAGAAATAGAAGTAGATGGCTCTTCTTTTATGGTAACTCTATGTCCAAACTTCAGTTTGGATTTCTTTGCTAAGATGTTAGATTCAAGTTAAATTGCATTTGCTTGCATTTCTTCCAAAGTTGTTGGGTCTCTTTCTCTAAGTTGATATTCCATCTCTACATTGAAACTGCCGAGAAAATCAATTAGAGCTAGGCCATGGGAGCGCTTGATGTCTTTTTGAATGGCGTTGTAAACAATATTGCACCATTCTCAATATTCTTCCACACTTTCATTGGGTTTTCTTTTCAGCCTTTTATATTCATTTTGGAGTTGAAGTGGATTTTTCTTGATCTCTCATCTAGCTAAAAAGGTTTGTTGGAAAGCATCAAGGTTGTCTATACTTCCTATAGGTAAACCCCTAAACCATTTCTTAACATGACCTCCTAAACTTTGGGTAAACAATGTCATTTTAACATCAAATTCATCAACTTATTGAAGGTCAAGTACGTTGTTCATCCTATCCACATGTCGGTGAGAAATATAAGCACCAGTGTTATCAAAGGTCACAATTTTAGATTGATAATATCTAGGCATAGCATTTAGATGACTTGGAAACACCAAAGGTGCATACCTTCCTGCCATAACTATTCTGGAAGATTGACATCAAGATGGACCTAATGTAGGTGTAGTTTTGATAACTACAAGGATAGTAGGAATAACAATTTGAGAAATCAAAGGTGAGGAGGTTGACAGTATGGAATGAGTAGGATAAGGAGGTTGTAGATGAATTAACTGGGAGAATTGACTATACAAAGAGGTTGTTGCAATTGTTAAAGAAGGAAATTCAACAAATTTTTGGAAGAAGGCTTCATCAATAGCTTGGTACAACACTGAAACTAGACCTTCTAATTTGTCAAATTTCTATAAAGATTCAAGATCAGGATCTATTTCAAGGAGTTGGGATTGGTGTATGTATGGTTGCAGTATGTATTTATCAACAACAATTTGATCTACAAAAGCCTCAAACTTGGATCTAAACAAACTATGATGGAAAGGAAAATAAAATTATATATCTTGTATAGCTTCCAATTTCTCTAGGAGAGAACCAGACCTAGACAAAGGAATATTCTCAGGAAGAGAATTGAATCTAGACAATGGGCTATTACTACCTTAACTCTCATAAAACTCTTCATTCTCACCAGCGTCTTAGGGTTATCTACGAATTCAATAGGATTAGGGTCAGGGTGAGATCTAGAAAAAATCCTTTTAGGAGCTCGGTATATTAAAAAATATTACACAAATAAAATAAAATCAATAAAATAGTAGAATATTTAAAAAATAACAACCTCAGTTCACGTATTTCATAATAACGATATTACAGTCGTTTAATGAAATATTGATTAAGATTAGGGAATTATAATGCTTCAGTGTAAGAAATATTCTTCCCTAGTATGGTCATCGCTATGTTGTCATTCTGTATTTTATATGTTCAGGGAGTAAACACATAGGACAACATGAAGACCACATTGGAAGCTGGGATCTAGCCTTGCCGGCTTCAGAGAGGGATCTCTCTATTTAATATAGCTTTGTTTTTATATAAATTTTAGGATAGCTATGTTTGTATTGGTTTGTTTTGTGTGATTGGTTTGGTTGATTTGAGTGCTATAATTCAATTGGGCTATGGAGTCTATAAACTAAACTATAGTTTTGCATCAAGTTTTAGAGGAGTTCTCACAGGGAAAGCTAGGTTGCACTAATTGGATATTTTCAGAACTTAAATGAATGATGGAATAGTAGAAGTGTAAGGTTCAGTAGAAAGTAAGGAGTAATTAAGAATTCTTCGATCTGACTTCAGTGGAAAACATTAAAACTAACAACAGCCAAAATACGACGCTCTAGATAATGAATTTATTTATCATAGTTTTTGTTGATTAATTCATAAATTCAGAATAACCGAGAAAAGAAAAACAATGTTTAAACAAATAGATAGAAGAGACACATCACCCTTAAGTACACCACATGAATCCTGTGAAAGGTCCTTGTATTATTAACACTCCAGTGCTTGAAAATTACAATATGCAGAAGGAAATTACATTCAAAAATCAACCTTTAATAATTAAAACAATGTAATATTTATACTGAAAAATTACAATAATTATCCTACAAAATCACTACCAAACCGATAGTGTATTATTACCCTAATTACAAACTATATTATCTAATTCTAGTAGAAGGATAGGCCACATAGGTTGCTGAAGAGAACAATGGTCTTGTTTTGATGGTTTTGGTCCCTGAGTCATCCCGAAACAGTGTTGAGACGTGAACTAACCATTGCGCTAGAAAATTCGTTTCACTGCTCCTGAGTTATCATTCATTCTAGTAAATCAACCAAATCCTCCAATCTCTCTTCATCTGGCACTGTCAACTTTGTTACCCTGCAGTAAATTTCATCTACCTCTCTGTATTTAGCAAAAGTTGGTTTTTCGATAAAAAATTGTTTTACCTCATTCTGCACATGGAAATCATTTGACATGGTCTACATGAATTCCTTTGTTATCATACTTTTTTTAATTCCACTGAACTTAATACTACTTTTAGCCACTTCTTTCATCTTCACTATATAGTCTTCCTGAGTGATCAAGTTTTGATTTATGAGATAGACATTGGGAAACCCCTTTTGCATTAAAGCTTCAATACTGTTTGTAAATTTGTTCACCCTTAACTCTAATCTTTCACACCTTTCCTCCAACTAATCAATGATATTTCTTTTTGTCAAGACTTTCTTGAATTCCAGAATGGTTTCAGTTTTGTCATTGAATCCTACTTCCTCCAGCTCATATCTAGACCTTAAGTTTAAGAATTTAATTATAATAGCAGCTTCTATTGGCACCTCTCACAGTTTTTCCCTTCCTTGCACAATAGTTTTTGTTGCCTTCTCTATTAGCTCTTTCTTCTCAAATATGATTTGGATAGAATGCCAAATATCATTCATAGAGTCAAATATGTTCATCCAAATAGCTTCGTTGGCTTGGGCCAAGGTCTGGCCAATTCAAGTGTCTCTCTCTACTCGGTGAAACTTTTCCAATAGTCTCTGGGATTTCTCCAATTTAGAATTTTGAGTGGATTTAGCATTGGCCTTTTGGACTTCCAAAGCTTTGAGTTGGCCCTACAGAGTCTCACTTTCCTTTGACTAAAATGACATGTTTTGAAGTGTCTATGTAACATGTTCAACAAATGAGAGTCTGAGTTGAAGAAGTAGCTATAATGGTTGCTCCTGTTGATGGTAGTTGAGAAAGAGGTACATCATCCAAGTGGACAATGGCCATGTTCAGGTTGTCTTCCTTCTCCTTTATTAATTTCTCCAACTCTGCCTTCATGTGCCTAATCTATATATTTTGGTCTATGATCAATTTCATCATATCATCTTTTTCTACTTCACCCACTTGAATGCCCTTGGCCATTGGATCTTCTGTGGCTGGCAATATGAGATGCTTCCTCAATGTTGTAGTGTCCAAGTTCTTTCTAATAATCTCGTAAGAAGAATTAACATATTTAGGGTCATACCCTATCTTGATCCTGTTATCTTTGGCCAAGGAGGATACTTTCTCCATCTTCAACTGTGACTAAATATTTGCAAAAGAAACCTGTAATTTGGATAAGGAAATGGCAGTGTTAGTCAAAGAAGATGATATCACCTCACCATTTTTCTTATGCATCTCCATTTTATGAATGGGATGTATTCCTTTGTGTAGCATTCAAAGGTGGTGCTCTTGTAGTCTGCTATTAATTTGGGTTGTGGAATCTGGGCCTCAAGGAAGGCCATCTGCATTCTGCCATGCTCTATATCAAACACTAACAACAATCTACTTTGTGAGTTGGAATTCTACTACAGAATTGGTTATAAGTGTTGTTTTTTAGAATTTCATTACTGAGCTTTATCTCCCTCTCCCTGTGAAAAATTCTCTTCTCTTTATCTGTTTGTACAATTTTTGATTCCAGCTGAGTCTCCTTATGACCTTGTGAAGATGAAGGTTGAGAAGGAGATATAGTGAACTTGGTGGTTGTAGGTGGTGAATCTATGATGATGATGGTTGCATTATCTTCAGTTCCTTTCTCTAATTAGGGTTTTTGAGTTACCTTGGGTCTTTTTCTATAATTGATTCTGAATTCTATGGCTTCACTTCCAGTAGTAGATGATGATCCTTTGTCCCTTTTCCTTTTTCTTGATATCTCCTAAGGAACAAGGGTCTGCAAACACAAAGTAGAAACAAGATGCTCTTCAGCTTCTTGCAAGGTATTTTATGACCACTCCAACTAATTGGAATATTGCTTTATGTTTGGCCTTGAATTATGAATGTAAGGAGTGTTCTTGTTTTCCACTTTGAGCTTTGAAATGATGCCACAGGGGTCATAAGACCATGTGAAGCTCAGAATGAACTTCATATACTTCAATAGTTTATTTTCCTCCTCGCCTTCTCTCCTTGTGGTGCACACAAATGGGCCCACCTATGTTTTTATTTGGAATTGTGCCTTCTTCTTGGATACTACAAAGTGAATGTCATCTAACTTCAACATTTTCTTGATATTATCTAGGAAAAATATCCTCATTAGGAGGTACTTTAAGAGTTTATAGGGGGCTAGTTCACTCTTATAGACCCTAAAATATCTTTAGTTTCGATATAGATACTAATCTTTATCCTTTCTTGGTCTGAGAGATGTAGAATTCTATTGACTTCCTCACTAATTTTTGGTTGTACTGCACTATTGAGAATGTCCATGGCTCGATGAACAAAGTTTTCAATGAATTTCGTGTATGTGAATTTCTGATGTTCTTTCATGACCAATGAGGTCCAAAAGATCATTGGTTGCTGGTTTTATGCGTCATCCAACTTCTATAATGCAAAATTGAACTTTTCCACTTCATAATAGATGAACATGTAAATCAAAACAAAGGTGTAATTGAAAACATGCTCTATAGGAAATCTAATAAATTTCTCATCGATAGCGCCAGCCAAGAATTGATTGAAATTGAAAATCATAGAGGGCTTGTTGTCTATAGAAAATGTGGAGAGGAACCCTAAGATGGGCTCATCTACCCACTAATTTGAATGATAGCCTAAAATTTAAGAAGTGGTGGAAATAATCTGCTTAGCATGATCAAGGAAAATGGAAGAAGGATACGGAGGATTCTTCTTGGGAAATTGGGCATTCTCTAGGAAGAAAATATAAAAAAATTTGGATCTAGTGGCAAATTCCAACTTTTGATAAAGAGGGGTGAGGGCTTCTAGGGAGAAAGGAGCAACATTTTCCACAATGGGGGCCAACATCATTTTGCCAAGCTATAATGGTGAAAAGAATGTCACCTGTAGGGGAAATTCTGGTTCTTTGATCAAGGACATAACAAGCTTGACATCTTCTAGTAAATTCAGGGGCTTGGAATGTCAAGGGGAAGATAAAATGGGGGAGATTGAACTCCTAGAGACCAATCTCATCATTTTTATTTGTGTGCTTATCCTCTAAACATCAATACAACTTTAGAAAATTACAGTAACACAGAGTTTCACTTATCCTATAATCCCCGTTGGCTAAAGGTGTATGATCTAGGTCTATGGCAGGGGGCATTAATGGATTAACGACCTTAACCTACATTTTATTTTTAGGAGGAATGACTATCAATAATATGTGAATCAAATGAATTAGTAGAGGAGGCTTACCAAGGTTAGCAAAATAATGAACTGTCAGGTGAAACTGGGAGGAAGTCTATTTTTGTCACAGTTACATCATGGGAATGATCTCATGAAGATTACTATGGGAAGTTATGAATAGCAGAAAGAATCAGGAGTGAATGGTTGAGAATGATATGATCGAAGTTATTTAAACACTTAGACAAAGTCCCGTTGGAAATGGCACGAGATCGTTAGGATGAAATATTACTCGAGAAAATGAAATAAATGAAGAACGGGTATTTGGTCAGGAACGCATTCAAGCCCAATGGTCATGCCATGTGGTGGACGATGAGTGTCGGAGTAAAAGTGGTGGGTAGCAGCAAGAATGGATAAGGGATAGGCAGTGTCTAGAGGGGGTGGTGGGAAGTAAGTGGAAACAATCTAGAGTGTGTGAAATCACCACAACATGCCATGTTAGAGGTAGGGCCCGGTGGGAGAAACCACCTTCTGCCCACTGCCCTCGATGGTAAAGTCAAAATGAAAAGGGGGGTTGGAAGTCGAATTCCATAGATGGAGTGGAGGATTTGATCCCGAGGTGCCAAAGCTGTTGCACTTTAGTCATAAGAGAAAAAGAGGATTTGTCATCATGCACTTTAATATTTCTTTTCAAACTTGGTATAAGGGGTATATAATGAAATATTTTGAAATACATTATCCATAACACGCACATTTTCCTCTTTTGCCACATCGTCAAACTTAGGATAAAATTTACATAGCCAAATATTTACCAAATCACCTAATCTACCTACCCTTAGCTAGATTAGCATTTTTACTCTTGTTTCTAGGGTGCACTTAGACTAGCAAGCCCATTTTATTTTTCTCTTACGCAGAATGAAAACTATCAAACCTATCCCTTATTTCTCCCATTTACCAAGATTAAACAGTTGGATCAATGTCATTTTCTACCTAACTAATAATTTACCCAGATTAAACTATTGGATAAACCTTTATTCTCTATCTAATTTACAAAAATTGAAAGGAGTTTAGTCATGATTAAATTGTATTATTAAAATAAAAATAGTGATTGTGACAATTTAAATAAGTTGCACACAACTTTTATTTTATAGAAATGAAGTAAAAACTATGTATGAGTAGTGGCAATTAGACTTTCAACACTTCCAGCATTATTCTTTTATGATTTTCTTTCTTTTGGAGGGTTCAATCTTTCTTATTTTCAATATTTTTTCTTTTCTCTTTACTTTTCTTCTTTGTACCCTCTTTTTGTTGGGTGTGGAGCCCAATTATCTTCTGTATTCAAAGGTTTCAACTAGATGTCTACCCGAGGAAGACTGTACACCCCTCCACGTGGGAGGGACTTGTCCCCCCTGTGGGGGTCCTGGGACCAGCAGACCCCCGGGGGATTTCGGGGGCAGTGCCCCCGAATCTAAAAATAGATGTAAAATTTCCTTGTAAAAGTATAGTAATTTCTAGTCAGTTTGGGCCGTTCATTAGGTGGATGATCTCACGGTAGAAGTTGTGTTTAATTTATGGTTGTTCACCCTAGAAGGCAACCCCTCGCTATATATGAGGGAATTATATTGTGTCTATGTATATCTGTATTCTCAGTGAGGAAAAGAGAGGAGATTGAGAACGAAGAGGGAGTTACAATGGACCTACTGTTGGTTATATCTCTTCAGTTTGTTGAATAATATGATAAAGGAAGGACTAGCTATTTCTCTGTGGATGTAGCCCAAACTTGGTGAACCACATATATATGTGTCTCTCTTGTCTTATGCATTTTCTTTGTTTATATTTCTGCAATATTTTATGTGTTCCATTGCTCTGTAATATATACTCTTCTAACACTTTTCATTTTTTACTCTATTTTTCTTTTATTTGGAAATCAATGGCAGATTGACAAGTATTTACAAAATAGGATTCCTGAGATATAAAACTCAATTACCTTGAGATCCTATAAATGATAGGATCCTAACAATTATATCTGGAATCACCCATGATGAGATGACATCAAATCCATAAACCTCCTAGTCTAACATGATACTTGATCGTTCGCTTTTGGATGCAACTGACTGAGCGAGAGGACAAGGCTATGAAACTACATGGGGCAAGTTTCAAGCTGGGATTCGATCTCTGGGCACTATTAGTGAAAATTGCGCAGTCACTGGGAGACTGAGATGGACAATCCACATCAACAGTAACTATCTCTAGTCTCTGGCTTAGCTAGAGGATAGATCTGCACAATTTCTGGAGGGATGAAGTTCGGGCAGTAAAGGACCTTGGAAGAAAAAATTGCGTAATTCCTAGAGGGAGCTGGAGGCAGGCTACAACATGGTGTGGTAGCAAAAATTACACAATTCCTTGAGAGAGTTGGTAGCGGGATACGTGATTTATGGACACTAAAACTATGCAATTTCTAGGAGGCTAGCCTACTGAACACCTCTACATAGTTTTTGAGCTAAGCGGGATGTTGGGTTGCTGATGTGCTTGCTCAAAAATATGCACAATTTTCTGGGTCAGCAATTGGTTAGCAAACTAGGTGACTTGCTGGAAAAACTGCGTAATTTTGGAGGGGAGACAGGGACAGAGACTTGGTGTCTGTCTGACCTGTCTGCGTAATTTCCTGAGTCAGCAAAGCAGGCAAGTTCTGTAGCTTCATTTTTGAGGAGAGCGAGTCCCAGGGTCACTACCCAGTCAAACTCTTCGATTGACCAGCATGAGAGGTAGTTGGTCAGCTTGCGGGCATCGAAGATTGAAATGGATTGTTGAACACTTTTGCATTGTTCCATGTGACAGTTAGTTGAGTTGATTTCAAGGTGGAGTTCTGGGTGTTAGAGGGTGATACGGTCGTCTTAACTTCACTAAAATGACTAAGTGTGTGAGTGAGTAAATTTTTGCATACGAAACCTTGTGAACACACACTTAACATAAGTTGACAACAAAATGCCTCAAACCATAAAGACAACATATGCACAACATGACTGACTGACGGTGTGAGTGAAAAGAATGAAACTTGTGATGAACTATTGAGTGATCATGATGACACGTGCATAACAGTGCATATAACTTTGTGTGTGTGTGCGACAAATGTTTACATAGCAAACATAAAATGTACACATGATGTGAAAACCTTGTGCACGACTAGGACATTGTTTCAAGTGGGACATTATGACTAACATGCAACAAGATATTCGTTGAATGGTCAAGCAAAGAATGTGCAAAGACTCAACACAAGCCCACGGGGTGAGCCCGAGTGATTTCAAGTATCATGTAAAAACTCAAGGGAGGCTCTAAAAGTTGATGCAAGCCAAAATTTTGGTGTGTGTTGTAGCAGCTACAATAAAAACCTAAGATAAATATTATAAACCCTAAAATAAACATGGTTGACCATGGTTGAGAATTGTTGAGTTTCATTTTGAGGTAATCCTCTGACAATGCGATGTTGGACCATGGTTGAGCATGGTCAAAAATATTTATTTTAGGGTTTATAATATTTATCTTAAGGTTTATATACCTTGGGTTTATAATATTAATTCCTTGGGTTCAATATTATTCCTTTAGGTTTATAATCCCTTGGGTTTAATACTAAAACCACAAGGAATTATAAACCCTAGGGAATAATATTAAAACTTAGGAATTAATACTAATTACAAACCCTATGAATAATATTATATGCTGGGAATATTAACCCTTAAATTAATAAACCCAAGCTAGTGATATTATAAACCCAAGGGGTCAATATTAAAATCCTAAAGGATTATAAACCCAAGCGAATAATATTAATCCAACGGATTATAAACCGAAGGGATTATAAGCCCAAAGGATTAATACTAAAAACCCTAGGGTTTTTATAAACCATTAAACAAACATGGTTGATGATGAATGACCATGGTTGATTTTTATATTGAGAAAATCTATGCCAGAATGTGATATTGGACCATGGTTGACCATTATTGATTCTCATATTGTGAGAAACATTGTCATAAAGTGATTTTTGACAATGGTTGACCAAGGTTGATTTTCATATTGGCACATTCTTTCTCATAATGCAATGTTAGACATGGTTGACCATGGTTGTCACTATGAAATGTTGGACCATGGTTGACCATGGTTATCATATTGTGACATTAGACCATTAGACAGTCCTGTAGGTTTTAACCCTGTACAGAAATTACCTACATACGGATTCTAAAGCACATAAATTAAACAATGTGAGACCATAACACATAAAACGCATATACACAAATATTTTCACCTAGATCCCAAAACCGGGACTACCAACTTGATTTTTCATTATGTTCCTTTCAATGTTACAATACATATTTATACATGTCGAAGAATCCAATACCATGGACCGAAAACCATCACATCCAAAACCATGTGCGAAAATGATGCATAAAACCATAGGTAGGTCCACCCAACGTAACATAGGTAGGTCCACCCAGAACCCATAGAGTTGGGTTACCTACACCCCTCAAATCCCCTGTGATCCCCCGCTACACAATCGGCGCAATGAAGGGGGGGCTCTGCCCACCTCCTAACCGCCCGATTAACTATGTGGGCTAGTCATGGAAAGAATATAGCACAACCCAACATTCTTCCACTTGTTGTTTTCTTTCCACAGGGGGCCACAAGAGAGCTTATACATTTATCCAGCCCTACAATTCCCATTGTTTCTCTACACCAAGAGAACTTCTCAAAATTCACAAATTTTGTCAACACATCTGCAGTATTCTTCAAAGTGTCCACCTTTACCAGCAACACCTTTTTGTCTTCTATCATATCCCTCACAAAGTGATACTGAACATCAATGTGCTTTCTCTTTAAATGATATGCAGGGTTCTTTGCCAAGAAAGTTGCACTTTGGCTACCATAGTCTATCCTTATAGCTCCTTGTACTAAGCCCATACTTGAACACAATCTCTACAACCAAACTGCTTCCTTGCTTGCATGAGTGGCTACCATGTATTCTGCCTCTGTAGTTGATAATGCCACTACATATTATTTCTTACTCATCCAACTGACTGCACCTCCAAATAGGTTAAACACATACCCACTTGTAGATCTTCTCTAATCGAGATGTCCAGCCCAGTCTGCATCAAAAAAGCCATGAATATCCAACACTTTGTCCAATCCTGGCCTTCCTTGGTAGCACAAACCATAATCACTGGTGCCACGCAAATACCTAAAATCCTCCTTCATTGTTGTCCAGTGCTCCTTCCATAGTTTCAACATAAACCTGTTCAATACTCCCACTGCATGTGCAATGTCTAGTCTAGTACAGACCATCACACACATCACGCTACTAACTCCACTTGCATATGGAGCACAGGACATTTCCTCTTCCTCTTCTTGTGTCGTGAGACACTGTTCAACAAATAACTTTACACCTATAGGAATAGGAACCTTCATCAGTTTACTATCATCCATATTAAACCTTTGTAATATTGTCTCAACATAACTTCTCTAGTTTAACCAGAGCTTCCTCTTTGCCCAATCTCTTTTAATTTCCATGCCCAAAATATAGTTTGCAGCACTAGGATCTTTCATGTTGAATTTGGAGCACAATTGGGTCTTCAAATCCTGGATAATTTCTTTGTCATTTCCAACCAGCAACATATCATCCACCTACAAGACTAGATAAATAAAATAATCACCAATTAATTTAAAATACACATAGTGATCTGCTTTTCTTCTGGTGAAGCCAAGTCCCCATATAAATGTATCAAATTTCTGATACTACATCATTGGTGACTGTTTTAACCCATATAAAGACTTCTTTAACTTGCATACGAGTTCTTTCTTACCCTTCACCACAAAGCCTTCAGGTTGCTTCAAGCAGATCTCCTCTTTTAGATCCCTGTGAAGAAATGTAGTTTTCAGATCCATATGTTTTACGCCAAAATCAAAAGTAGCGACAACAGATAAAAGTAATCTAATAGAATTTACCTTGGCAACAGGAGAAAAAATATCACCAAAATCAATTCCCAACACCTGATAATAACCTTTTGCTACCAACCAAGCCTTGTATTTCTCCACCTTTCCTTCTACATTTGTCTTCTTCTTGAACACCCATTTGTTGCTAATGGGTTTCCTTCCAAGTAGGAACTCCGCCAGATCCCAAATCTCATTTTTGTGCAAAGATGCCATTTGATCAATGATGGCCTCTCCCCAGAATTTACCATCCATTGAATCTACTGCTTCCTTCACAATTATGGGATCATCATCAGTAATAGATAAAGAAAAATTTGAATAGAAAGCAGATGGAATATACCTTTCTGGCTACCTTCTTTCTCGAATTGATCTTCTCACACCCAGATTTTGTGGCTCTTCATCTTTTGATTCCTCCTCTGTTGTAGAGTCTGATTCTTCCTCCTTTAGCTGAAACTCTATCTTCTCATTTTCCTTTGGTTGGTCTTCATGTTTAATAACATCTTTCACCTCTCTAAACACCACATCTTGGCTCTACACAACCTTCCTTGTTACTGGGTTCCAAATCTTATAACCCTTTAAACCATCCTTATACTCAATAAAGATTAACTTTTTAGATATACTATCCAACTTGGTTTGTTTCTCCTTTCGAGCATGTGCATATGCATCACATCCAAATACCCTTAGATGTGAAAGAGAAAGTTTCTTACCAGTCCATACCTCTTGTGGAGTCTTATCCTCCAACATTGATGAAGGTGATGTATTGACTAGATAACATGTTGTCTCCACCACCTCTACCCATAATTCTTGTCCTAACCCGGCACCATTAAGCATGCTTCTTGCCATTTCCATCAATGTCTTGTTCATTCTTTGTGCAACTCCATTTCGTTGAGGTGTATATGGAGTAGTATTCTGCCACGCTATACCACACTTCTCACAGAATTCTTCAAATTCCTTAATGCAAAACTCTCCACTGTTATCTATCCTCAACACATTTATCTTCTTCTCTGTCTGCTTTTCCACTAGAGCCTTAAATTCTTTAAACCTGGCAAAGACTTCAGATTTCTTCTTAAGGAAATATATCCATGTATTCCTTGAGAAGTCATCTATAAATGGTACATAGTACATAGACTTACCTAGTGATGGAACCTTCACAGGTCCAAATAGATTACTGTGCACAAGCTCTAATATTTGTTTTTCCCTCTTACCACTAGAGGGGAAACTCACCCGATTCTTCTTCCCATATATACAATTTTTACAGAAATCAAAATCCAAAGAGCTATTACTCATACCTTCTACCATACCTTTACCATGAAGTATTCGAAGGCCCTTGTCTCCAATATGTCCAAGCCTTTGATGCCATAGCATGGTCTTCTCTCTAGAGACCACTAAATTTTCTGCTCCACTTTCAGGAACCACAGAGCTGTTGCACCCATAAAAAACAATGCTACCTTGTAGCTTGTACAGAGTTCCAATCCAAACTCCTCGCATCAATACCAGTGCTCCCCGAACCATCTTCCAGGTATCCTTCTCGAACACTATTTTTACACCCGCATCATCCAACTTGCTTACAGAAATCATATTTCTAGCCAATGCAGGAATACGCAGAACACCCGAAAGTGTTATAACCCTTCCACCTTGTAAATTCAACTTTACTTTTCTATGACCAATGATTCTAGCCTTCCTATCATCCCCTAAGAGGACATCACCACCATCACATTTCTCATGCTAGAAAAACCACTCTTTATGGGGAGTGAAGTGAAAGGTTGCACCTGAGTCAATCAACCATGCCTCATGATCTACATGTGTACTTGGATTGGCGAAGTAAACATCCCCACCTTCATCTAAGGTGGTTTTTGCCTCTAGAGAAGGAGCATCATGAGATCCCTTTCCTTTATTAGCAACTTTAGATTTAGAGTCCCTTTTGTAGTTCCCTTCCTTTCCACATTTCCAACACACCACCTTTATAGGTTTTCCTGGAGATTTAGATCTCCCCCTAGATTTAGATATCCCACTCAATGAATTATTTTTATTTCTGTTCTGGGACCGTCCTCATATAGACAAGGCATCACCACTCTATCTCTCCATATTTTTCCATCTCATCTCTTCCGTCAGTAAGGATGAGACTATTTCATCAAACTGTAAGGCAGTTGCATTGCTACCTATTGCAATAACCAGACTATCCCATGAATCTGGTAGAGAACACAACAAACTAATGTTCTTGTCTTCATCTAAAATTTTAATATGAATAGATGTTGACTGACTTACCACGGGATTAAATGCGTTCAGATGCTCTATCACTAAGTCTCCATCTTTCATCCTCAAGTTATACAACTTTTTCTACAAGAAAAATTTATTCACCAGAGACATAGATTGGTACAAAGTCCCTAACTTGTCCCACAAAGCCTTCGTCGTAGCTTCCCTTGATACATTCAGCAATACTAAATATGAGACACACAATCGTATTGTGCTCTTTGTCTTCTAATCTAACTTCTTCCATTCTTCATCAGACACTCCCGTTGTTCTAGTACCCAGATCTATCGCGATCCACTGATCTTTATCCACCAATAGATCCTCCATCTTGAGTTTCCACAACTCAAAAATCTGACCATTAAAATTTTCGATCTTTATCTTTCCACTGCTCGCCATCTTCTTTCACCACCATAATCAATCTTGTAGATCTACCACTAAACATGGCCTACCATAGGCCTGAGAAAAACCCTTCACCAACAAAGGCGTCCACTTGAAGCCAAAACAACTCTGATACCAAATGTGGGTTTTAACACCATACAGAAATTACCTGCATAGGAATTCTAAAACACATAAAATAAACAATGTGAGACCATAACACATAGAAAACATATACACAGAGATTTTCCCATGGATCCCAAAACTAGGACTATGACCTTCATTTTTCATTATGTTCCTTTCAATGTGCGAAAACCATTCCATCCAAAACCATGTGCGAAAATCATGCAAAAAACCATAGGTAGGTCTGCCCAACCTAAAATAGGTAGGTCCACCGAGACCCCATAGAGTGAGGTTATCTACACCCCTCAAACCACTGTGACCTCTCCGCTACGTAATCAACGCGATGAAGGGGGGCCTCTGGCCCCCCCAATGACTCGGTTATCTATGTGACCTAGTTGTGGAAAGAATATAACACAACCCAACAAATCCTTGTCAAAATGTGACGATAGTTATTAACCATGGTTTAGCATGATTGACCACGGTTGATGTTCATATTGAGACAATATTTTTCATAATGCGACAGTTAACCATGATTGACAATGGTTGGCCATGATTGATTTTCATATTGAGACAATCTTTGTCACAATGCAACGTTAGACATTGCAAGACCATGGTTGAACCCTTAGATGAATAAATCCAATGTTTTGATATTATAAACTGTAAATACCGCAAAGGATTGTGAACCCAAGGGATTAATATTAAATTTTAGGAACCCTAAAATAAACATAGCTAACCATGGTTTATTTTCATATTGAGACGTTAGACCTTGCTCGGCCATGGTTGAACCCTTAGATTAATAAATCCAAGTTCTTGGTATTATAAACTCAAGAGAATAATAAACCCATGGGATTAATACTAAAACCCCAAGGGATTATGAACCTGAGGGAATAATATTAAACCCAAGGGATTAATATTATAAACCCAAGGTATATCAAACCCAAGATAGATATTATAAACCCTAAAATTAAAATGGTTGACCATGGTTGGCCATGATTGACATTATAAACCTGAGGGATTATTACTAAGAACCGTATAGATTATAAGCTCAAGGAAATTATATTAAACCCAGGGGAATAATATTAATGTCTACAACCTTACATTAATAAACCCATTAAGAACTAATGTTGGACATTCATCTGGGCGGTGATGCAGGGCTTGAGGGCGCATAGGTTCGAAACCCTGATTGAGAAAGGTTAGGGTTTGTACTAAATTTTATTGCAGATGACATTGCATCACATCTCCCCTTACTGTGCCTGTATCCTCATCATCACAGTCATTAGGTCAACCAAAACCTTTTCGCTGTCACCTGGAACTATTGTCCATCTCTCACTGCTCTGGTTTGCCTACAGAATGTTAGATATGGATGAAGATGTGGTCGACTACATGATGGATCCTAACCCTTATGTGTCCATCTAGACGAGCCCTAGAATTTCTCCAGAAGCATCAGTTTCTATGTCTTAGGTAACAACCCCTTCGTTACAACTGAGTTGGCATACTCTCATTCTAATCCTAGCCCTTCTGCTAACACCATACCATTCACTGATCTCTCTATCGTTTTGTCAGCCCATGACTGCCCTTCCCTCTCTCTGGCTACCCTCCATCATCATGCTACCTTCTTACCTCTGTCCCCCATGTTTGATTATTTGTTGTCGAAACTTCCCCATCTGACACACTCCTCTTCTATCCCTACTGGGGAATGATTTTTCTCTGCAGATGATTCATTTCTGCTCTCATTTGAGCCTCTGCGTATTCCACATTCCTCGTTTGTACCCAGACCCTCTACCTTGCCATCTAGTTTTTTTGAAATCCCTGTTGTAAACCCTCGCACTTCCAGTCCACAATCTTAGCAACATGCTTCAGGAATTCAGGATCTTGTCCAAGAAAACCTGACTCCATCATGTTCCAGCAAAGATAAGAATTTGAAGTGGGTAGAAGCATGCTTTGGTGTAGTAGTGCGAATTGGGGAAGTGGTGGACACTTCTAATAAGGTCTTGATAGGAAGGCTCAAAGGGAGACCATACTTTGCTTCCAATTTATGTCTATGGGTTATGGAAATTTGGTGGCACATTCTTACAAAACTCCCAATTGTAACTTCTTTGGCTCATGGTTGGTTTGCACTGAGATTTTTGAGGGAGGATTACACCACTTGGCTCCTATCACACTATTGGCACATTGAGATTGACCCTGTACTGCTCAAGCATTGGAGCCCATTATTCGAACCTAAGCATGAACTACTGGGTGTACGTCATCTTTGGGTCAAGCTACCCGACCTCCCCCTTCATTTTTGGTCAGAGGATATATTTTCTAGCGTTTGAAATTTCTTTATAACATTCCTTGAATCTAACAAGTCCTATGAAACATATGGCAACAAATCCATGTCTTGTATATTGGTGTATTTACATACCAGAGAGAGACTAGAGGAACATATTACACTCCATTAGTGGAGATTCACCCACATTCAGCTCCTAGACTATAAAGGTGTGCCTTTCAAGTGAAAAAGGTGTCACAAGATGGGTCACCTTTACAAAGAATGCCCACTGGTTACCTTTGTTGCTTCTCCCGTCAAAGGATCAGCTGCAATGGTTCCAGATGTACCACCATCTACTAAGGTTTCGGCCTCCGGATCACTGGGACCAAAATCCACAGACTACAAGAATACTTAGATGCTGATCACCACCTCTGCTAGGCCACCCTCCCCACCTATGATGAGATCCCGAGTTGCTGCAATGACTACTCACTCATCGGGTACTTCATCTCCACTTTTCTCTGCATCTTCTTTTATTTCATCTATTTTTGCACAACACCTTCATGTTGCGTATTCATCCATTCCTGGTATTACATAATCCTCCTTATCATGCCATCTAGATCTCCACACTCCATCTATCTCCACCACTCCCTCCTCTATCCCTGACTTGGATACTCTTCCTTCTCCAAAGCCCTCAGTCACCTTTGGTCACACACACTCTTAAACCCTCTACTCCTATGTGTCTCACCCCCATGAACAAGTTCGGTTCGGGTTGTTCTCTCCTCCCAAATCTACCAAGTCCTTGAGGGGTAGGCACTCCTTTATCTCCAAGGAAGTCATACAAGCTAAGGTGGATGTGGCTGTGGGCCGACAAACCATACTCAACGGGATACTTAGAGAATCAAACACCCTCCCCAGTTTTTTAACATGAAATGGATCTCATTCAAGTGTGTGGGTTTGGCTAGCCCTACCAAAAAACTAGCCCTTAGAAGATTATTGGACTTTGAACCCATCGACATTTTATATCTGCAAGAAACCCTCACAAAGGTGGATCAGATTGTCCCTGTTGTACAAACTTTGAAGCCTAGTTGGATCTTCCATGCACATGATGTCATTGGAAGGTCTGATGGCATTGCATTGGGCATCAAACCTTGCTCTATTAATATTATTTCAGCCTGAGGGGGAACAAGGTTTATTGGCTGGATATCTACTCCTCAGATCTACGGATGGAATTCATAATCATAAATGTATATGTCTCTCATCTTAACAGAGTTGATTTCTGGACTCATCTAATCAATTTATCCCTTGTAAATTTTGATAACCTCATCCTGGGAGGGGACCTAACTTTTCTATAGGATTTGGGAAATTTTGGGGAAGCAATGGACAACTTGATCCCATATAGGACACCATGGCCCAACTTTTGGAGCAACACCATTTGATAGAAATCCCCATGAACTAGATACAACCAACTTGGTGCAATAGAAGAACGAGACATGTTGCCCTCCCTATGTGATTGGATCAATCCCTTATCAAGGAACAACTGGTACAATCATTGATAAAATATCAATAGTGGGTCGGATCGGGTGGAATCTCTGATGACTCTCCTATCTACCTAGAATTGTCTGACCTCTTCCTGAATCCCAAGGCCCCTTTTAAATTCAACTCCACTAGGTTGAGGCACCCTGAATACCCCAAAGTGGTCACTAATTATTGGCATGCACACCCACCTTCCCACGGGAGATCCATTTCTGAAGGCTTCTGTCAAAATCTTCTCAAGATCATGAGTTTATCTATAAAATGGGCCAAGGTTAAAAGTTATTGGGATTACCATACCCTGACGAACATAGAAGATTTTGATTCCTCCTCCTTTCATCATCTCGCCCATCTTGGAAATTCACAATTCCAACAGTTGTTCAAGGCCCCCCTAGGTGCATCTATTGTAAAAATTGTTCAGACAGCTAGCCTTTTCCATCACTATGTTGACTAAGAGGACTCTGAAGATCATATCAAACCATTCACCATCGTGAAACTAGAGAGCACACTTAAATGGTTCAAAAAAGACAAGAGCCCGGGTTTGGATGGGTGGTCTATATAATTTTATATTTCTTTCTTGGACACCATTGGATAGGATCTTCTCAATGTCGTGGAAGAATGTAGACTTAGTAGCTACATGTATGAGGCAATCAACTCCAACTCATTCTACTAATACCGAAAGTGGACCCCACCCAACACTCTGAATGATTTTATACCCATCTCCCTTTGAAATTGCCTCTACGAGATCATTCTTAAGATTGTCTCCAATCGTCTTAATCCCAACCTATCTAATCACATCGTGCATGAGATATTTTCTTTCTTGCACAATCGTGAAATCCATGAAGTTGTTGGCACTTCATAAGAGGACCTCCACTCCATTAAGATGAAGTAGTCTAAAGAATCCACCCTAAAGATCGATCTATACAACTATTTTGATTAGGTCATCTAGCTATACATAAGAATGCTCCTTAAATTTAGGCTTCCCCTAGCCTTCATTAATTGAATCATGTGTTACATTACCACAACATCATTCAGTGTTCTCGTCAATGGCTCAGCCACCAACTTCTTTCATGATGAGCATGTTCTCAGACAAGGTTGCCCTCTATCCCCACTCCTATTTCTCCTTGTAATGGAAGGACTCAATAGACTCATCTATCAGGCCAAAAGGGAGAGGTGAATTGAAGGTCTTAACATCACTGAAAAATGCACTATTACCCACCTCCTACTTGTGGACGATGTGCTCATTTTTCTCAATTGTAGTCTTCGGGATTCTATTGTTTTCCATGATATTTTGATGCTATTTTCAGCTGCTACAAGTATGGAATCAAATAGGATGAAATCCACAATTACCTTCTCATCTTGCTCTCCTCAGGAAATGCATATTTATACTCATAAATTTCCTTTCCAAAGACTACAACTAGAAGAAGGGCTCAAACACCTTGGGTTTTAGATTAAAGCTCATTGTTAGAAAATAGTGGATAGGACATGGCTGGTGGCAAAGGTTGAAAAGAGACTACTCAATTCGAACCATAGGTTCCTATCTAGATCAGGGCGATTAGTCCTCATCAAATCGGTCCTAAAAGCACCACCGGTATATTGGATGTCTTTGGCGTGGATGCAGAAAGGTATTCCTTCACGGATACAAAAAATATACCGCAAATTCCTTTGGAATGGTCACAAGGAAGGCGACCCTTTGCTTGGGTGGGATGGAGCCACATTGCACTCCCAAAGAAGTCTGGTGGTTGGGGCTTAAAATACCTTCCATCTTTTCCTCATGCTCTAGCAGCTAAGATGGGATGGCTTATCCTTACCTTACACAACCTATAGAGAGAGGTGGTGCATTGTAAATATATTTGGCCCTTAAAGGTTAGGATTGGATTCGGCTTCCATCATGGCATAGAATAAGTATACATTTAATATGACAAGTTTTCCTTCATTCATAGCCCACCATCAAGAATGATATCATATGGCACATTCAGGATGGGAAATTAGTGTGGATAGGCATGGAGCCCTAGAAAAGTAGTGGTAATATGCATTGGATTCCACCCGACCTTATTCATTTCCTCAATCATAATGATATTCATAGGCTCGCTAATATTCCTGATAGGAGAATACCACCATTTTCACTCAATCATGTAAATCGACAGAGCTATTAGGCATCACTTATCAATGGCACGAGATATGGGCTAATTATATAAATGCTCTGATTGAAGCACATGTTTTCATCAAAGAGGAGAATGACAAACTCATCTGGGCACATGTTAGACATGGTATATATACACCATAAGAAGGATGTCCCATCATCCATGCCACCCACACTCCACCTATGCTGATAGATTGGTGGCAGTCTATATGGACGCTTAAAGCCCACCCTCACAGAAGACTATTTAGTTGGAATATCTTAAGGAACAAAGCATCCATTGGGAGAAACTTGATGCAAAGCTACTTTTGCGACCCTTCCTGGTGTGTATTATGTCAATAGGCCGAGGAAACAAATGCCCATATTTTTATTCATTGCCCCACTATGATTGCTATATGGTCACATGTTCTTACTTCTCTCTCCATTACTATTAGATGGCTTAGAAATACCACTATGGAGGCTTGGAATCATTGGAGGGAGGGGACATCGAACCTGAAACTACATTTTCTACCCCTGATCATCAGTTGGACCATTTGGCTGAATAGAAATAGAATTATTTTCAGAGACATAGCTGTATGTTGGGATGTTTCCATTTCTTGTATCATCAATGCATATTACGAAATTCTAGATGAGGACACCACTCCTCCTGTTCGGATTGTGACCCTAGAAGTTATTAATCTCAACCTACCATGGGCTTACTTCGATGGTGTTGCAAAAGAACAAGGATGTTTGGGGGGTGTACTCTATTTCATCAACCAGAAAACCATGTCTATCATATCTCGATGGGGTTGGTGACTGACAAAAATAAATTTGTTGAATTGATCACACTTCCACACTTGCTCCATTTTTCTCTTGCACATGACTGCAGAAAACTATAGATATTTGGGGATTCAAAAATGATAACTAGTTGGTTCAACAATGCATCTGCATGTCATATGCACTCACTCATAATTATATTGAATGAAGTTATGTTATTTAAATCACAATTTGAATATATTTCTTGTCATCATATCTACAGGGAGAGAAATCAGGTTTTCGACCAACTTTCCAAGGTGACCATGGACCAACCTAGGGGGATATGGATTGTAGAGGAACAATAGGGTATCGATCACATGTAAAACTATCATCAGGCATACATAGATCAGTTCTACTAGCGGGCCGATAGGACCTAAATTTTAAGTATAATTTGCACTTTTTGTCAGTCTTTGTATATATATTTATGTATATAACACTTCCATGAACAGTCACAATACACCCTATATGGGAAATTTTGTACAAACCTATATTTGATGGCTACGGTGCAATATATAACATGTGCAACTCGGGCAACTACAACATGTAATTTTCTCTTATTAATAGAAAGTTACAGTTTTCCCTGGGGAAAAAAATAAATTGTTAATATAATATTAATATATGGATCCTTACATTAATAAACCCAATGGATTATAAAGCCATGGGATTAATATTAAAACCCAAATGGATTATAAACCCTAAAATAAACAACCTTGACCATAGTTGACCACGGTTGATTTTCATAGAGATAATTCTTGTCATAGTGCGACAATGGACCATGGTTGAGCATGATTGGTTTTCATATCGAGATAATCTTTGTCACAATGTGATATTGGACCATGGTTGACCAAAGGAACTAAGGGCTAAGTGCCAAGGGGCAAAAGGTATCGAAATTGTGTGATTTCATAACGTTCCTTTTATATAAGTTAGAATATGTTGTGGCTCTGATGTAACAATACAAAGAATTAAAATAATAAATGGGTTGACATAGAGATTACATTCAAACTAACGGAGATGGTTTATGGAGTCAGTGGGATCTGTAGGAAATGTTGAGATAAGGCAACAAGGATAACGGTCCATAGAGAAGAACTTATGAGATGTAGAAAATGATCTTCTACATCCTGTGCATGTCTTGTAGATTCAACTAAGGAACAAAGTGGTCATTCTTGAGTACTTTCAAGCTTTGAAAAATAATGAATAAGCGTGGGAAGTCATGATAGAGTGTGTGGTTTGACTAAGATTAAATTATCAGTGTGAGGATTAAACAGGGAGCCATTGAATAACTTGAAAGCCATTCTTATGTTTAATGCCATGATAGAGTTCATCCATCAGACATAAAAACAACAAGAGGATCTATACAGAGGTACACTCAGGTAGTGTGAAAATAGGTAGCAAAGACAACATGGTGCGGTGTACATCAGAGGATCAAAACCATTGATTTCCACCAATAAAGAGTGGGGAAGAGTGTATTGTTGAAAATTTCAGCAGCGAGAGCACAAAGTGTATTATGAAACAAGTGCAAGAGAAGAACTGAAAGGTGTGAAGTAGGGATCCTGTGCGAGGGAAGAAATATGAACAAGGATATGTTGTTGTGAGAAGAGGTTAAAGTGTTGTTGTGTAATACCAAAGGAGTCTATGGAACAGTAGAGGATCGAGAGCATAAGGTGTTTCTGCAGCCAACGAGATTGATATTTCTCCATAATTTTATAAGCCTTTGTTTTCAATTTGAAAATTGTATGAAAAGTAGAACAATGGCAAGAGAAGGTGGTGGCTTGCATTTAGAAGAGGTTCATGCCTCTTAGCAAGTAGGTGCTTTCTAACCTAAGGGAGTTGCTTCCTACTGTGGGTGGGTGGTCAAAAACAAAGTAATGTAATTAAGTAGGTGCTTAATTTATGTCATAAACTATAACAAATTGGTGGTTTTTCACTTTGGGTTTCCACGTGAAAACACTAGTGTCGATATGTGTTTTTCTCATGTGATAGATTGTATGAACATATGAATTATTAAGCTTTCTTCTCACTTTATTTATGAATGAATGTGCTCATAATTAAGAGACAATGGAGGAAAGAAATAAAAGCATATTGATTAAAAATAATTAAGAATCTCACTATTATGGATTCACCCCCCTCTCAGTAATTCCTTATTCCAATCAATCATATTTATGCTTCACTATCCCTTTGTATCACTTCAAATTTTTCAGGCTAAATTTATGAAAATTTAAAAATACACATCTTTTAGAGCTTGATTTTAAGCTTGTTGATAAACCTAAACTTGAAATTGTTGTATGTTTATGATTTCAGAATCCCAAGGTATGAAATTTTTCTTGTGGTAGCCCTATATGTACTATTTCAAACCCTACGAGTTAGTTTAATCCATTCTTGAATTACTTTTTATAAGAATATGATATATTGAGGTCTCCTTCAATGACTTTATCTGTCTTTTGATTCAATTGATGAGGGAATTGAGAGCAAGGGTGAGTTCATGGGTAACTAAATGAATATGAAAAGTGATGAATTTTGGATTTAACACTTTAGTCAACTTCTAGATATGGAAAGAAATACCTAAGAAAACTTATGAGATGAGAGGATATCCCTCCTCCTAGTTGTGAGTTTCCTTCCCCACACTTCATGAGTAGGATATGCCAATAATTCCTACAAGGAACACAAAATCAATCCACCCCCATCCACTCCTATCAATCGTATTTATATGTTGTTATGAAAATATATGTGATCATATAAGATAATGATAATATTTTATTTTTTATATATTTATGAAAGAATTGTGGTCATGTGGTCTACAATATATTGATAAACAATAATATAATTCCCTAAAAATAAACTAGTAATGTATAATTTATATTCATTATCATATGTCGACGTGTGATGTTTGTGAGCATATTGTAATGATAATTGAGAATTATGTTGCATTAGGTTTGGTTGATCTTTAATTCCCATAGTAAATTATGGTTGACATTATTTACGCATGCTTGGCACATTTAAGTATCCTATCATTGACCATGACCTTATTATGATGTGAAATTAACACTATATTAATATTAATTTTAACAAGTTATTTCTACATGTATTTATTGATATGCATTAATTAAATTAAGACATCAAATTATGCTTACATAATTTTTAGGAATTTTTTTTAATAACATGTAATCCTATATATTTCATAATATTATTTTTATATTTTATATAAACGAGTCCAAATCCATTCTAACATAGGCTTTGGATCAAATCCCAAATCCTTTAGGTTTCAATCCTTTGTTTATGTTCTACATGCTAGCAAAGGTTTGATACCTCTATCATGTCTTACCTACATGTTGAGTGTGAAGTGCATTACACATCTCCCTCATACAAACACCATTGAAAAATTTCAGCTATGAGTGTTGTTATTGATACATTTTTTTTTTTTTTTGTAGGCTGGGGCGGGACACTCCGATTTACATGTCCATTAAGTACCCCTCAACGGGGGAAGGGTAGCCCAAGATTTGAACCCAAGACTTCCGGTTCGGTGAGACTTCATTTCCACGACCATTGCCACTTGAGCTACCCCATGTGGACAGTTTTGATACATTTCATTTACAACTAATACTTAAATATTTTTTTAAGGTCCATCTTAAAACATTGTTTTATTATCAATCACTTTAAAATTTACATATGAACTCCATGTTAAACTTTTATCATAGTAAATAATTTAACTATAACACATTTCTTACTTTAATATATATATAATTATTACTTGAAATTGAAATATATTTTTATTATTGATATTAAAATATATATTTTTAGTTAATGTTTTCCTTAAATGTAATATGTTATTCACTTTTAAGTATGATGGAATTACAAATATTTCTTATATTGTACTAAAAAGGTATACATTTCTTTAATAATTTTTTTATCTCTATCTCTCTCTCTCTCTCTCTCTCTCTCTCTCTCTCTCTATCTTTATATATATATATATATATATTAGTATTAGATGAGTCTAGATACCTTCTAGATGACTTTACTAGGGTTTTTTGCTTGGACTGGTTTCTCTACCATTAGAACTATCTTGATTTAGTTTTGATCCTCTTAATGACACTATGTATGTGCTTGGACACCTTATATGTCAATCCATTTGTATGATGAATTGGTCGAATACTTTCTAGACCCATGGGAAGGTGTCAATATTTGGGTGGACCCAACCACTATGTTTAGACTCTCTCCCCCTTCTACACACGTCTTTAATAAGTTTTGTTATCTCTCTCTCTCTCTCTCTCTCTCTCTAGATGTATATAGGAGTAGATGAGTCTAGATACCTTCTAGATGACTTTGCTAGGGTTTTTTGTTTGGACTGGTTTCTCTACCATGAGAACCATCTTGATTTAGTTATGATCCTCTCCGTGACACTATGTATGTGCTTGGACACCTTATATGTCAATCAGTTTGTATGATGAATTGGTAAAATACTTGCTATACCCATGGGAAGGTTTCAATATTTGGGTGGACCCAACCACTATGTTTAGACTCTCTCCCCCTTCTACACACGCCTCACTACTCAACATTTCGGTAATGATATGAACGACCGCATTGACAACCACTCCTGCATGCCCTTATTTGTAGGAATTCTCAAAGGTATGTGTCATCCCTCTTGAATTAAATAATTCCTCTTTTTAATCCAAACCAAATCCCTATGGTCCTCACAACTCCTCATAGTTTCATTGAAATTCGTGATCCTGCCCTCAATTCACCCTTCCTCCCTACGATCTTTACTAGAACTTTTCTCACTGAGTCTCTTTCATTTTGTAGAGGATTTCCCCTATAGGCTATTATCATATTACCACTGTTTCCTACCTCCTTCTAGTTTCCTAAACAACTTTGTAATTATACATACGCACAATGAAATCAGTTTCTCTCAACAATAGTTACCTCACCTAGCCTCCTCTACTAGTTTCCTCCAAAAGATAAGATGCAAATGTATAAAATGTAGGTGAAAGGAGAAATCACAAATAATATGGAAGGACATTTATGGGCCATATGTGGAACTACAAGCTTTATGGAAAAACCTTTATCAATTATAGGTCTTCACATTAGATATTTTATCTTATTGGTAGACATTTAAAATTCACCCCAAGGAACTCTAAATTTTTAGGGCTCTTGGCTAAATCTGACCCCTTCTCTAAATTCTTAGTTTCCTTCTAGATGATTCGAATCTATGTCACATTCTGGCTTAAAATTTATTCCCCACTTTGTCTGACAACAAGTCAAATATTGCTAGAGTTTCCAAGTGATTAGATTGCTTCGTCATTTTTTATTTTCTCCTTGACACCTACCTAAAAAGTAAACAATGTGCCTCAATGGGAGGAGACTTGGATTACGTTGTTATTCTCATCAATTTGGATCATTTCCTTGCAAATACCCCAATCCCTTTCTAGCTAAAACCCTCTTGGTCGGATGACCTCTCCCTCATTTCCCTATTAAAAGAGAATTGGTCAATATTTCCTCCTAATTTTTTGGAATCCCCTCTTATCTAGTTTTAGTAGTGCCCTAAAAGATAGAAATTAATCATTATTGACTCTAAAAAAGGAAAAAACATGATAACTCCAATATCATAGTTGATACGAAATCCCAATTTCAATCACTGAGGAATCAATCTACCACTCAAATCTCTCTAGAAAACTTTATTTATAGAATTGTTGATTTAGAAAATGTAAAGGTAGAATGCCCTTAGAGCATTAAGCAAAATGGCATTTAAAGAGTCAAGCCATTTGGTTCCAAGTTAGTGATGATAGTAAAAAATACTTTTGTTGGGTGGAAAATAATAGAAATACCATGAACACCATGAGGTAAGTGATTGGTGACCCATGGAAAATTTTGAGGGGCTAATGTTCACCCAATGGCTAATTTTCCATTATTTTTCCACAAAAGATATTCGCCAATTTTCAATTTTTATAAAAGATGATTCGTCCAAATTTTAGAAAATAAAATTAGTTTACCTTAAAAATCACCAAAATTATATAGAGACTATATATAAAATTGTTATAATTTTGAATAATTTTACAAATATATCAATAAACATTTTACAGTTTACATATTAGGTATTAGTGAGATTCGCCAATGTTTTTAAAATTCAATAAAATTGTCTATCCTTAAAATTTTCCTCGGATTGGTCCCTCGAAGGCTCCACAATCAGGTTTATTCTCTTAGTGACAATAAATTTTCCTCAATTCATTAATGAAAAAGAAAATGAAGCTCTTATATCTGAGGTCACTAAGATTAAGATGGAAAATATTCTTCACAATTTTAAAAAAGATAAAACTGTGAGTCCTTATAAACTTCCTATTGAATTCTACATTTAATTCTAGGGTTTAATTTAAGTTGACATACCTCATAAAATTCCTATTGAATTCTACATTTAATTCTAGGGTTTAATTGAAGTTGACATACTCTCTTTCATTGAATATTCCGAAACATCTAGTTAGATTCTAGCTCCTTTCAATCCAACTTTTCTTGCCCTCATACCTAAGAGTAACAATGTTGATCCTTTTGATCACTTTAGACCCATCTTCATTTGCAAATATATACACAAAATCATCGCCAACATTATTTTCCTTTATTTAAAGGATACCCTCTCCCTCTGCATATTTCTTGAACAATTCAAGTAATTTCCAACTAGAAGAGAGATACATGAAGAAATTGGGCTAGCCTGAGAGGCCCTTTACTCAATCCACTCCCTCAAGAAAAATGCATTGGTCCTCAACATTGACCTCCAAAAATCCTTTGACAGTGTAAATTGGATTAATGTAAGACTTCTCATGATCCACCTAGACTTCTCCCGTTCCTTTGTCACTTGGGTTATGAATTGCATCAACACCTCTTCCTTTGTCATTCCTATAAATGGGGCTACTTCTCCATTTTTCCATACCTAGTGGGCCTTTTGACAAGGTTTGCCTCTCTCCCATATTATCTTTATTTATATGTAGAAGGTCTCAACAACATACTTTCTGATGTCGTCCACAATTGAAATTTCAAAGGCATTCAAATCTCTCAAAACAACTTTCTTTCACATCTCCTTTTTGTAGATGATGCATTGATATTTTGAAATGGAGGAATTCCACATATAAAAAAATTAAAAACCATATTGTACCTCTTCATAAAGATAGAAGAATAAAAATAAACAACAATAAAGTATTCCATCTACACTTCTATAATAGAGAATGAAATAATCTCAATTGAAGACATTTTAGCAGCTCCACTGAAAAATAGTGGTCAAGAGTTTAAATATCTAGGATTTATTCTCAAGTCTTTCAACTATAAAAATAAATATTGGACTTGGTTACTAGAGAACATTGAGAAATTTATCAAACTTTGAAGCAATATATGACTCTCTATATTTGGGTGCATTTTCCTTTGTATGCTTGTAATTTAAGCCATCCCTATCTACTTGGCTTCCTTGGCCTCGATTCATTGGGAAATTTTGAATAGGGTTCAATAGAAATTTATTTGTTTCCTTTGGCTCAGAAAGGTGGAAAATAATTTTCTTGTCACTCCTTGAAAAACTATTTCTCTACCAAAATAGTTTGGTGGATAAGGGATAAAACACCTCTGTAAATATGCACAAGTATTGGAAGCTAACGGAGTTTGGTTTCTCATATATGGGATGCATTTATGGACTCATTTCAAGGTCCAAAAGAATGTAAGACCCTAATCCATAATGGATTTTGTTTGCACTCCCCACAAGTCCCCTTAGAATGCCTCTATTTTTGACAAGGAATCTTAAAGGCCTTTCCTATATCTAGTGATGACCTCTATGGGAAGGTGGGAAATGGGAAAAATGTATTTTTGGGAATGTATCCTTGGATGGCTAGCTACCACTAGCATAAAATTCTTGACCCCCTGATACAGCATCTATCTACTCAAAGTAATCTCTCTCTAGCACACATATCCCTCCCATACTCCTCTTTGGATTTAAAATCTTGGATGTTAGCCATTGACGTATAGCTTGAAGGAGAGGATGCATCCGCTTTGGAAAATTTCATCAAAGATTTAAAATTCTCAAATGTTATTATCTCTCACAATGAAGACTAGCTTATATGGACTAGAAGCCTTTATGGGAAGTATGCTCTTGAATATGATGTGTATCTTAGTTGCACAAGGCTAAAAACCATCCCAAGTGAGGAATTATTTTTTGTAAATTAATATTCTCATCTTAAACTAACAATTTGTTTTGCTCATGTTACATAGGAAAGTCCCTAATTAGGATATTCTTCAAAAGTGGTATTTTTTGGGTTCCAGTATATTCCCACTTCACAAATCTCATGCTAAATCCATAAATCATCTCTTCATTAGTTGCCCCTTTTCCAAACAAGTATGGATGGACATTAAATTCTCTTGCCCTTATAAATTGGATTGAGTACCGCAAAAACATCAATATTCATCTAGAACCTTTTCTCTATTTCCACCTTCTAGAATATATCAAATGACTCCTTTTATGAGGTAGTAGGGGAATCCAGCTCAAAAGGAATAATTTTATCTTCAAGAAGAAAACAACAAGATATTTTAATGTTCCTTCACCAATCGTTGCAATTCTCTCATTATCTTCGTCATTAACGCTAGTTAACTCCTTCTCTCCCCCTAATCTTGTTGTCATGGAAACTAACTCTCCATGGGATTTTCTTGATGGTGCTACCCAAGGAACTCCCTCAATTAGAGTTTTAATGGGAATCCTCCACTTCTGAAACTCACATTGTCTCTCAGTCTTTATTAATATTGGGCCTGCTACAAGCAACCATACCAAACTTTTTCATATATACATCATCATCTTCTAGAAATATCAAAAAATGTAATATCTCTCCATATATATGATAACTCTCAAGTGATTGCTCCAGCCGCCCAACATGTGGCCCCTTAACACTACCCGGGCGGGCAACTATTTGTTCATATATAAGTGTTTCCAAGGTATTGTTGGTAAACAAACATTCTTGTAGAAACTTTAAGGGAATCTTTGTAATTTCTCTGATGGCAAGAAAAATGTGAAAATAAGTGTCTTTAGCCATCAAAATTTCACTAATGGTATCATAAATAGGTGTACAAAAATATAAAAAAAATGAACATCCTAAACCCATACCAAAATATTGAGCTACCACTTTGTATTTATTTTATTCATTTTATGGATGATTTGCTTTTATTAATTCATGCAAGTGATAACAAGAATAAACGATATCTATGGTCTACCTGAAAGTGATGAAATGGATGCAAAGTTATGTAGCTCTTAAGATTTTCTCTGTTAAATCAAAATATTTCATATTTGTCACATATTCCCTCTTATCGCATATATGGGCACCAGAACAAAGAGGCAGACGTATCTTAAAAATTCGAATGGATTTGAACAAAGACTCAGGCTTGGTCTCTGAGGCTAAAGAATGATTCATAATTGAATCTCTTTTTGACCTTTTGGTCTAAGTAAACAATGATGTCATTTACTTCATCGCTAAAATGACATTTAAAATACCATGTGAGGGAGTATTATAAACATGTTTATATTTCAATTTCAAGTTGTAGATCAACCATGTATAACTTTTGGTGAATATCTTAGAAGGCATCTATATTTTTGGAATTTTTGTCGAGGATGAAAACGTTGTCAATATTGTTCATTGGTCGGACCATGGAATCACATAAGGCCATTTTTGTACATCGCATCTGTATAAAAATCACAAATGGTTTTTGTATTCACATTCAAAAACAACTTAAAAAAGCAATGTGCGACAAGAATGCAAAAGAATATACTGATGTAACCTCATTTATTATCCATACTTTTTTTTCTTTAGAATATATATAATTATCAATTATTAAGAATGTTTGATTTCCTGAATGCATATTTTAAACAACGAAAGCTGCATGGCAGCCAGTCCTTGCCATAAGCTGAATTAAGAAAAGAAACACCACCAGAAAGGTAAAGTAAGTAGGGTAATATTGTTTCTTATTTGCCATAAGTGATCTCAGACCATTCCCAAGCCCCTACCCTGCTATGATATTCTGCTTTTAGTATATTGTTCAATATGACCTTCGCATTAGAGAGCTTCGGGGAAACCACAATCACATCTATAGGCCTCCTTCCATTAGCATCCAAACAATTAACATCTGCGTTTGACTGAAGCAATAGCCTCACAGCTTCAACGGCAAAACTAGACCCTCCTGTAGCAACACAATGTAGAGCAGTGCTCCTGTCAGACCCACATTTTAAGTTAACATCTATTCCACAAGTCGCATAAGCAGATAATATATCAGACAATACATCCATGCTACCAAAAATGGTAGCAATCATCAGAGGAGTCCTTTGCTCCAAGCCCATCTGTTTGGAACCATTTTGACGCCCATACCAAAAACTAATCTCATCAATCGTGAGCCATCTTCCTCAACAACTTGCTTAAATACAATCAGGTCATTATTTGTAGCTAGTTCAAGGAGAATCGAGAAACATTTTTGAGTTTCCTTCATTTTGCTCAGTTGTTTCTCAGCATGTACAACTTTTCCGTTGTCTTCATTGTTCTCGCTGACTTTTGAATGCTCTGGTGCTCCACACATGCTTTCTGTAAATTGATATATTAAGAAATACAGTCCCAAGACATACATAAAGCACAAAATATTGTTAGGATGCCAATTTTAAAATCTCACAATTATGTTTTCAAAGTAATGTTATACTAGAGTCTAGACAATAGTATAACAGATTCACATAACTAAATGTGAGAATTAATAAAACATAACCTAGCTATGGGGAGGGAGTTCATTGACTGGAATGCTAGATAACATAACCGAGGAATTCTGTGTTAATCCAGCTACAGAGGGTGGGGTCCCCAGCCAGTTATACATGAAGTTTGCTTGACCTAACCAGTTGTATGAATCCACCATAAGGAAATTGATAATAAGATTTTCAGGCCAAAAACCAATCCATTCACTTGCGTATTGCACTTACTTTTGACTTAAAATAGCCAACCCATTGAGCCCACACTGGAACTCTCTCGGTTTGAGAAATTAGTCCCCAAAGGGGGCAAAGTGCATTAAACCAAGATACCTTAACATTTGAAGTCAATATATACAACATTAGAAACATCAATCGAAAGAAAAAAAATCAACCGTCAAAAGTGCCTAATATTCATTCACAGTAATCACAAGAGGGTTCAGATTCACAAAACCATCAAAAAGATTTAAAATTCCTTCGCTGGGAGAGAATGACAATCTCATACCAAATAATCACAGCTTAATAGAAACCCAGGCAATCTATTTTCCAGGCATTCTATTAACAAATTCAATTAAAATTTAACAGCTCACAAGCATAAACATTAAACTGCATTCCCTGCTACATTACACGTAAAACTTATATTTATAGTTTCCAGTGACTGGACCTACCCTCTTCAATTCTACGCAAAAGACTAAAAAGTTTTAACTGGACATAGAAAGGCCATCAAGATCACCTACCTCACTTTTATGATCCAGAGCAGCATCCAATGCATGCAAGGAGAAAAGCAACAGAGAGTGCAAGCAATAGTCAAACCTCATGGCTACATAAGTGCAACTACGCTCTAGCCAATAGAAAAAAGGTTTTCTTAATATTATTCATGACGATGATCAATCATCAAACCTACCTAACCTTAATACTAACCATTAGATCACTAGGACTTAGGATAATGGTGAAACATGTACATATAAGGATCAAGGAAAAAGAAGAATAGAAAATACTTGACTGTGAAAGGCTATATAACTGCAACTCAATTGTTTCATGTAGAAAGTTGTATCATCACCATCCCCCTACCTAACCTTAATACTATTGTGACCACCGAGGCCAACAACAAAACATACACCAGATAATCAAAGAACAAAAATTACTTAACAGGGAACAGGAAAAGAATGCAGAAGCAATAATTAACAAAGTAAAGAACTAATGTTAAAAGAACGAGAAATGAGCAATCATTTTACAACTACCCTCGCTCAGTAATTAATTTAAAACCATTTTGGCTGTGTATAATATGATGGGAATGCCAAAAATGATCAGAGCAAGGCTGGACGAATAGTAATTGACAACGGGAGGAGAGGACTAATTCAAACCTATGATTTTGATATTGGTCAGGGAACCAATATCAACTGTGAGATTATAGATTTGGATCAACGCCATACTTTACAAGGTAAAATCATGAAAATACCTTAACTTGTAATTTTGGAGTTAAACAAATCTGACATACGCTCTTGGAAATGGTGCAACAACCAATAACAAATCTAAACTTAAAAAGACTTAGCTCAGGGCGTCGCTTTAGGAAAAAGCCTAAAAATATGTAAACTTTTTATTTTCGAATATTTTCATTTCAACAATAGATTTTATCACCAAAACTGTAGGGGTGCAAGTGTCAGCACATGTTCAAATAAATCAAGTAAATAATTATGAGAAGGAGAATGAGCAAGTTGGTAGATGTGAGGGCTAATGACCCTTGTGTATGATAACACAAGGATAAACCTAATGGCCTTTAAAGACTAGACCAAAGATTTAGATTGAGCTACTGAAAGAAGTGCAGAATAGTAATGATGAATTGTGGCATTTCCAAAAATAAGGATATTCAAAATATCAACGATGAAAAGGTAACTTTATTATGTTATAATGACCTCTTAATATTAGACGAGATCTAGACTGAGCTTTTGAGACAACAGCAGAGCCGTCAGCCTAAAATTGGACTCTGGAGCAGGGAAGGGGAGATTGAGCTATTCATCACTTGAGACCCCAGCATGACCACAGTTACGAGAGAGAAGGTGGTCAAAGAGGTAGCACGGAGGGTAGGAGATTTAGGAGATAAGGATATAATGTTCAAATCCATATAGACCCACCAAGAAACTTAATCTCAATTCTAATAAAACTAAACATAGAAAGAACTATTGCCCAAAGAGGTAGCAGGGAGGCCAGGGGATTTAGGAGCTAAGGATATAATGTTTAGAACCTTATCCACCCACTAGAAAACTTAATCCCAATCCTAATAAAACTAAACCCAGGAGAGACAACTAGAAACCATGAAACTTAATCGCAATTCTAATAAAACTAAACCCAGAAAGAAGTACTTATCAAAGATGTAACAGGGAGGGAAAAGGATTTAGGAGCTAAGGATATAATGTTCAGAACCATATACACCCAACAAGAAACTTAATCCCAAATTGAATAAAACTAAACCCAAAAAAGACTACTGCTCAAAGAGGTAGCAGGGAGGATAGGGGATTTGGGAGCTAAGGATATAATGTTTAGAACCATATCCACCCACTAGGAAACTTAATCCCAATCCTAATAAAACTAAACCCAAGAGATACAACTATAAATGTTTTAGCTGTTTAGAATTAATGCAAAACTTTGGAATTTCAATCAAAGCTTCAAATCGATGAAAGCTATGTCTTCTTGTATAACACACAATATAAACCAGCATCACAAAAATAATAGTCGAGTCTGACAGTAGAGGAGATTAATGTACTGCATTCATATTTACTTATTAGTATCATTCAAACAACAAGATGGCTTGAAATTGCCTTGCGCCCACTATCAGTTGAAAAACCTCAGACTGTTGTTTATTTTTTGAAAATAAAAATCTATATATATTTTGCACCAAGCTTTTACATTTTAAAATCCAGTAGAGAAATCTGTATAATAGTCCTGCCCATATGGGAGATCATTGAACTCTAATAACATTTAATTACAACTAGCATTCGACAATGACTCAGTAAAAAGCTTTGCCCCCTTAAGAAAAAACTGTAAATATTTACAAGAAAAACCTTCATGGCCTTAGAGCTCACAAGAAATCAATCATAATGGTGTTTGATGTGGCCTTTCGAGGGCTACATATCTTACCTGTGGAAGTCATCATTTTTGTTCCGATCCTATTCAGGAAATTGAGAATTTCAACCAAAGTGGTTCCCATCCTTTTGAGAGCGTCGAGTATTTCAGCAAATAGGTACTAGTGCCATTGTGAAGCTCTGACATGGCTTAATAATAATAAACTCTCGATTGTTCATGCTCCGTTATCCCGAATCATATCCTTCTTGCCAAAATTCGAGTCCAACAACAAAGGAAATTAATGTACTACAATCACATTTACTTATTAGTATCATTCAAACAACAAGATGGCCTTGAAATTTCCTTGCACCCACTATCAGTGCAAAAACCTCAGACTATTATTTATTTTTTGAAAATAAAAATCTATATATATTTTGCACCAGGCTTCTACATTTAAAAAGCTAATAGACAAATCTGTATAATAGTCCTACCCATATGGGGGATTATTGAACTCTAATAACATTTAATTACAACTGGCATTCGACAATGACTCAACAAAGAGCTCTGGCCCCTTAAAAAAAACTGTACATATTTACAAGAAAAACCTTCATGGCCTCTGCACCCGCAAGAAATCAATCATAGCGGCGTTTGATGTGGCTTTTCGAGGGCTGCATATCTTGGCTATGGAAGCCGCGATTTTTGTTTCGATCCTATTCAGGCAATCAAGAAATTCAACCAAAGTGGTTCCCATCCTTTTGATAGCGTCGACTATTTCAGCAAATAGGTACCAATGCCATTGTGAAGCTCTGTTATGGCTTCATAATAATAAGCTCTCGATTGTTTACGCTCCATTATCCCAAATCAGATCCTGCTTGCCAAACTCTGCAGCTAACAATCCCAGGTATATTAGTAATGTAATTTAGCATTAAAAGGAAACAAAGCTCTTAAAAAACTAAAAATAAAAACACCTCCATGTGGGCCCTCCCATGAGCGCCACATGCCTCACCTCCTTCTCCATGGCATAGCATCCAGGGCCTAAACCATGCCACTTAACATTGTATCATGGTCATATGTCAATACAGGAGGCAGAAGGATAATCCAACTTCCCACTGCATGTGCACCAGTTTCAACTTCATGGCCTTCTGCACTTTGTCTCATCCAGCTACCAACACTCCTGGATGAGAAAATACATACAGGCAAGATGGGTTGATCTGAACAAACTAGGTTGTGCAGAGGGTGGAGGGAAAGGTAAAGAATCCCAGGGACACAGAAACCTAAACAACTATCTAGAGGCAGAGCATGTGGTAACCTCTGTACTCTAGAAATCCATTCAAAGTAACCTATGTACAGCTATCCTCTCTATAGTTAATGGGAAGTTAGGTATTCTAGGAATGAATCAACTGTATCGACTGATGATGTCGTTGGTACTGTATGAGCTTCTCATTGTGCTCCTTCAACAAAACTAGCTTCTCGTTGTGCTCCTTCAACAGAATCGACTCCAGAGTGACTCTGCCTGAGCACAGCAATGACAACAATGACAGTGCACTGGCCAGGTAACTATTGTTGTTGCATGTGCTGTTTGTCTTTTTGAGATCCTCGTATATGGATTTGAAGGCAGGATTTGAAGGTAGCAGAAGCCAAACCACACTATGGGGTTTACAGAAATAGTTGTCCAGAGGCAGAGGATTTTTTGAAACGCAGACTAGCCCACAGTCACATTGTAACATGCCTGGGCCATGACATAAACATGCAAAATAGATATGGGGTGAAATTGCCATGTGGTATAGCCAGGTGCTTCCAACAACCTGCATGCGTAGGTTGCTAACACTCCTGGGTGAGCAGATAGACACAGGCAAGATGGGCATGCAAAATAGATATGGGGTGAAATCACCATGTGGTGTAGCCACGTGCATCCAGCAACCTGCATCTACAAGTTGCCAATGCTCCCAGATGAGCACATAGATACAGGCGAGATGGGTTGAGCTGAACGAACTAGGTTGTGCAAAGGGTGGAGGGCAAGGTTAAGAATCCCAGGGACGTAGAAATATAAATAGTTATCCAGAGGAAGAGTCTGTGGTAACCTCTGTACTCTAGAAAGCCATTCAAAGAAACCCCATAAATGTTGCTTCAGTCATGCACCTCCAATTTCATGATTGCTTTGTTAATGTATGTATAAACAAACTTATACCTGATGGACTTCTGTTCTTTCCCCTGTATACTCTATATATCCATTGTATATTTAATGGGAAGTTAGGTATTCTAGGAATGAATCAACTGGTGATGTTGTTGGTACTATATAAGATTCTCATTGTACTCCTTCTGGTACTATATAAGCTTCTCATTGTGATCCTTCAACAAAACTAGCTTCTCATTATGCTCCTTCAACAGAACCGACTCCATAGCGACTCTGCCTGAGCACAGTAATGATAGCAATAACAGTGTGCTGGCTAGGTAACTGCTGCTGTTGCCTGTCTTGTTTGTATTCTTGAGATACTCATATGTGGATTTGAAGGCAGTAGAAGTCGAACTGCACTATGGGGTTTAGAGAAATAGCAGCCCAACGTCACAGTGTAACCTACCTGGGCCACGTCACAAACATGAAAAATAGATGTGGGGTGAAATCGCCATGTGGTGTAGCCAAGTGCATCCAGCAACCTATGGAAGGTTATATGTTTATATGTTTCCGTGACTTAACATATAATTTCCTCTAATAATGCTAACATTAGTTTAGGTTGTACAATTTACAAGTTTGAAAATATCAAGGCTAATAAAAATATAACCTATTATATTAGGTTCGGTTTAGCTTAGGTCCTTGTGACGTGGCCAAATAACACGATGAATTAATATGTCTCTAAAAATTTTGGTTATATCTAATGAGCCCAAAGTAAAAATAGCTCAAATAATGTTATCTTCCTTCGTTTCGATTACTATAGTCCATGCCAAGACAACAAGGACTAAAAAGTAATATACATTTCATGTACCACTCATATAGCTTACTATAACTTTCATAAATGTATTAAGATATATAATTTAATAAAGAATTATATATTGTACTATATTTAATTTAACAATACTAAATCATATAAAATAATTCTTAATTTTAGTTGTTATTATATATTTTCAGTTATTAATAGGATTGAAATGATTAAATTAATTATTAGCATATG